>JBBPCX010069116.1:0-11614 GCA_037974365.1 Hydrocynus forskahlii
AAGATTTTCAGTATGAACGGTTCCACGTTATGCATAAAAATGAGTCACAAATGCCCCCTACTGGCGGTTCAGCGGTATTGTCCAGCCATTTAAGGTGGAACGGAATCTGCGAATAAGTAACTGGCGAATAAGAAGCCAACTTCAGCCTCGTGCCGATATCTGTATACACACACACACACACAAAAGCCCAGTGTATAATTGAACAGACCATATTAAACTTGCACTGACCAGCACCGAACACAAGATGGCGCCAAATATACCAAGCGTTGGCGAGTTCATGTAAAACAAATGGACACTTCACACACAAATTTTGATTTATCAAAATGCCAAATGTTGAATTTTGTCATTTATTATATATTTGCTAAGTGCGTTAAACCATACCTATAAACTGTTACGTTCATTTTCAGATACGTTTCAACCATGCTGCAAAATAGAATCATTTGCAGGAAAATGCTGACCATAACTACTAAGACTGGAGTCCTTCTGAAAAGTTCTGATGAAAAGATTGGAACAGAAATCCAATTGAAATTAAATATATTATAATATTATTCCAAGACCCCATGTGTACTACAAGGCATAAAAATAAATGAATGAACAAAAAACTGCTGTCACATGTTTCTTTCAACCAGTACTTTCTTTCTTCTGGGTATCTGGAGGCTATATGAGAATAAAATGACATACGGAATACAGAAGTGAAACCCTGTCCATCTCTCAGGTATAACAAGCATTTAAGCAATTTCAGCAGATTTCACTCATGTATTTAACATCAGGTTGGTGTGAGTGGAATAAGCAGGTACAAGTGGCTTCAGCTATGAGTTGCTGTAGAACACAGAAATGTGTAGCGCATAATTTACCATAATTTTTATCTCATCTGGACTGTTTCCACTTTGGTCTGTCTCATCTGAACCGTTTCCCCTTTTGTCCAGCTCATCAGGACCATTTCCCCTTTTGTCCAGCTCATCTGGACCATTTCCCCTTTTGTCCAGCTCATCTGGACCATTTCCCCTTTTGTCCAGCTCATCTGGACCATTTCTCCTTTTGTCTGTCTCATCTGGACCGTTTCCCCTTTTGTCCATCTGAACTGGACTGTTCCTCTTTAGACTGCCTCATCTGGACCGTTTTCCCTTTGGTCCGTTTCATCCGGACCACTCTCTGTTGGCCTGTCTCATCTGGACCGTTTCCCCGTCGGCTCATCTTATCCAAACGGTTTCCCTTTTTGGTCTGTCTCGTCCGTCCCGTTCCTCTTTGGTCCACTTCATCCGCACCATTCCCCTTTAGTCAGTCTCATCAGGACCACTCTGTTTCCCTATGCCTATTTCCCTTTTTGTCTGTTCAGTCTGAACCTCCTCTCTCCTTCGGAACTGTCATGTTCTGTCATGTTCCCTATGGGGGCACCCTCTTTGGCATATTTCCATGAACACACACAGCACATTCTGAGTTGGGCGCACATGCCTGTTCTTCCTTTTCCCATTTTTCTTTGAGAGACCTACCTGTCTGTTCTTTCCAGACCTGCCAGTCTGTTCCATGCTGGTGGTTTTCACCTCTTCTTTTCTCTTCCCACATCCTTTTTAGGCTGATACCCCATAAGAGGCACTGGTGAGGCGGAATATGGTTCCGATTGAGATTCAGATTTTATTTGTCACATACACCATTATACATGGTACGACATGCAATGAAATGCTTTTTGCAATGCCCGACCTTAAAAACAGTATGACGGTAAGGGATAGAGTGCAGGTGCAGTACCAATGAGACTGATTGTATTGACATAGTAGTAGCAGTTCTGGATAATAAAGTGCAGGTGTTATATGAATGTATGATGTACATATAAGAACTATATGGGGTGGAGTATTAATGTGGATATGAATATAATATGGATAGAGTCACAGTTCCAGTTGATCGAACTTGCGGTGAGGAGCTAGGTGGACAAAGTTCGAGTTTGAACCCAGTCATGGAGGAAGTGTTCTCCTCCTTGACTAGCGCCACGTTCTCAATGTCCTCCCAGTCTCTGCACTTGGGTCCCCGTATTGTCACAGCACTTTGATTATCAAGACATGTTTTAAGGAAAGCATGACATAATGAAAGCAAATGGCAAACTATTAAAAGAAACAAAACAGAAAAAAGAGAAGCCAAATTATTGCAAGAGAAAGCAAAATTATTTGTGAAATCTGAGAGAATACACAAATATTAAGCATGCAAAACTATAGAAAAGAATGCAAACTTATTGTGAGAATACAAAACTGTTGTGAGAGAACACAAATTTATTGTAAGAATTGCATACTTACTGCAAGAAAGTGCAAAATTATTGTAAACATGCAAAACTATTGTGAGAGAATGCAAAAGTATTGCAAGAGAAAGTAAAATTATTATGAGATAATGCAAAATTATTGTGAGAGAACGCAAAATTACTGGCAGAAAATGCTAAATTACAGCAAGTCATGTCCCGACCAGTGGTCTATTGTTTCAGTTTTGTTTTAGGGACTTTAACATTGAAAGAGTTCAGTATCTTGTCTGTTGTTTTAATCGCAGCTGGTTTGCCTTGAGTATATTGTGTTTTCTGATTGTCTTTTGGGTTTGTTATGTCTGTATTTAAAGTGCTTTAGTCCATGTTTTGACTGTCGGTCAACCCTCACCAGTACTCTCGGCATTACCCGTTCCTTATGTGTCTCCAATGTTAAGCATGTTTTGAGGTTTTTTTTCTTTGTATTGTTTCGTGTTTGTGTCCGTGTTTCTTAATAAAACCTGACAAAGGGAACCTTGCGTTTGTGCCTCGCATCACTACCCCAAGCCACGATGTGACAAAGGGAACACAAGTTTCTTTAGTAACTCCGTTTAAGTACCCATTTCCGAACCAGGCAGTGCTACTGGGGGTAATTTTTCTTCTACGGTAATTGTCCTTGAAGTCTTCTTTTAATGTACAAGTTCACTTTCCATGAAATCTTTTAAGGTACGTGCTCAGAGACTCTGAACTCCAGATGAGATGAGACTGTCCATGGTCTGTATGAGAAAGTGTTTAACCTGTGTATAAGATAGAACAAATGGTGTCACTGAATGAATGCATTTACACATCTGACACTACAGCTTCTCTACAGCTGCCACGTAGGAAATGTTTACACTTGTTAAAAATGTGCCCACACTAAACAGGTTGGTACAGATCTGTACAAAACAACAGCCGTATGAATAAGATATCTGAATGAGAATTTCCATTTCTGTGAATTACAGTAAAATTGAGAGCCATAAACTTAGTCATTATCTTCATGTGATAAGTGTAGAAGAACTATGAGGATGATGCTATGATGAGGTGAATATGTTGATTACCTTGCAACTAGTCTTCCTGATAAGCTTTTTCCATGTATATGAAAAGTGCAAGAATCAATAAAATATCAAGCCAGAGTTAGAGGGGCTAAATCTGATTCACTGGTGTGTGTCCACACTGTATGTGTCCCTCATTTGTGCAGAGTCATGCTGAATAAACCGTTTTCCAAAGATCTCCAACCTAACAAGGAACAAAAGGACTGAATAAAGAACCACACATGGATTACTTTCTTTCCACAGGCTTTGAAAAGAGACTGCTAGCTGAGGCAGTCGCTGTGTGTGTGAGTGTGTGTGTGTGTGTGTGTGTGTGTGAGAGAGAGAGTTTTCTCAGTTAAGATGTAAAACAAAACATTGAAGTAGTACATCCATCTATCCAGCTTCCTGCTTGTATGTCTGTTTATCTATCTGCCTATATTTTAGTCTGTGTGTCTTTCTGTCTGTCAGTCTTCCTGTTGACAATCTATTTAGCTATCTCTCTAGCTATCTCTATCTATCATCTGTCTGTCCGTCCGTCCGTTCACCCTCTCTCTTGAATCTCATGCTGACACACAGATCACACATCTGTGAGTACTTGATAAAAAGAGGAACACACACAGCTGTCCTTCTGTGTGTGTGTGTGTGTGTGCTGTGAATTCTCATGCAGGACTTGCTGACGTCTGTTTATAGGGGCTGGTCCACACCAGCACGACCACCACGCCACGCTCTAACGTTATTATTTTTCCGACCCGTTTTCCGCAAGGTCTTGCCCATCCTGCGCCACGATTAGCTGCTGCTTTAACAAGCATTAACTTCTGTCCAATCCTAGCACTGGTTGAGAGACTTGTCAGACAATCGTAGCGCATAAGGAGCGGGCCTGGTCGGAATACGGGTGGAAATCGGTATCCATGCGACGTCTCGTGGAGGAGGAAGGGAGCCGGTTTGTGAAGAGGAAACGTGAAGTTGTGTAACGTATGTCATATATAAAGGACGAGTAGATGAGCGCCAGACACGTATTGTAACTTTACGGTAAAATTAAAGGTTTACTGAATAAACAAGTATTAGTATACATCTAGCGAGGGCACCATTCATTCATTCAGAGCAGAAAAACGCGGTTTACTCTGTTTACTCGGTTAATGATCTATATTTACTCCTCAGACGTGAGTTTGCTTCTGTTTCTTTTCGGTTCGGCTCCTAGGCAGCTGCCCGAAGCCTGTGTACAACAATGGGGATGGGAACTGACACTACACCGCCGAGAAGATCCAGCAAGTGCTCCTCAGACCCTCCTGAAGGAGACGGACCTCTGGAGCTTATGAAGCTGGAGCACGCCGTCATGGAACCAGAGGAGCAGAAGAGAGAGACGTGGCCCCGTCGCCTCGAGTTCGTCCTGGCGTCGGTGGGCTATGCCGTGGGCCTGGGGAACGTGTGGAGGTTCCCCTATCTGTGCTACCGGAGTGGAGGAGGTGAGTGATGGGTACTGGGATACCCTTTTTCCAGTGTTTGGGCTAGACCCCTGACTTCCAGTGAATGCTTCTGCAGACCAAGACATTCTGGACAACACAATGTGGGCACAGTTTGGGAAAGAACCTTTTCTGTTCCAGCATAACTGTGTCCCAGTGCACAAAGAAAGGTTGGATAATCATTTACCAACATGGACTTTAATGACATTGCAGACTCCAGCCGAAATCCCGGATAAGCTCAGAAAAAATGTATTAACACGTGATTTTTCACAACAATACTGTGAAATTTCCCACCTCTATTGTATCACTACAGTGCCCACTTCATTCGTAGTCTTACATCAGTGCTGTCCAGACCTCAGACATTATGTTCCACTGCATTACAGCACACCTGAGGCAGGTAACCAATCAACAGCACACCACAGCCTCCTGGTTACCTGCCTCAGGTGTGCTGTAATGGAACAGAATGTGTTTGTGTTTGTGGAACAGAGCACAAACGTCCCAGAGGAGGCCTGAAAACACAAGTGGTCACATTTGTAAACAGACTCTTGAAGTGTGTTCTTAAGAAACTCTGAGTTTGTGTATGAATGATACAAACATAGCCTTCATGCAGTGCACACTTTAGTGGCACACGCATCACAGTGTAATGGACTTTTAAACGTAATAGAAGTTTAAGAGCAGATCCGTGGGTAAGAATGCTTTGAGGAACATGGTCCAAATCGTTTATGGGGTTGTAAAGTCCTGCTTTTAACACTCAGAAGAGGATGTGAATGTAAAAACAACTGAGGCTAGATATACCAAAATAAAAATATACCAGTAAAGTTTAGTTGGAAATGTGGTAATAAACAACTGATTATTATATATATACTTACTGTATAAGACATATAATACAGTATAAGATGAGACGATTGCAATACAGTAAGTAACAGTATATATGTATCTACATGTACAGTATATACACTACCAGTCAAAAGGTTGGACCCACCTTCTCATTCAATGTTTTTTCTTTGTTTTTATTGTTTTCTACATTGTAGATTAATAGTGAAAACAAACAAAATGATGAAGGAACACATGGAATTATGCATTAAACAAAAAAACAGTTAAACAAACCAGAATATGTTTTGTAATAAGGTAACGATGGCCTGTTGTTTCTTTTTACTTAGTTAAGTGGTTCTTGCCATAATGTGGAGTAGAGCCGTAGTGGAATAGGATCACTAATTGCGTACCAACCCGACCATCACAACTGATGATCCCAAACACAGTAAGAAGGCAAGAAATTCCAGTAATGAACTCTTTATGCAGAACACCTGTTCATTAAATACCATTCCAGGTCGATCCCTCATGAATCTGATTGAAAAAATCAGAGGAATAGGTGATGTTTTCAATATTAATTAACAATGTAGCCAATAAGAAAAACAAAGGAAATCATTGAATGAGGTGGCGTGTCCAAACTTTTGACTGGTAGTGTATATCTATAGTACTATAATAGTCTAATAAATAAATGATCATAGTAGTTAGTACTTAGTAGATCATAGTATTAGTACTTATTTTCCATTGCAAACTCCAATAACTAACAGAGAAATCTGTGCATTTTAAATGTATTTCTTTATTTGCCTATTAAAAGTGAGGCATTGTTTTTAAAGCAACAGAATACCATTTGTCATGAGCAATAAAGAAAACAGTAAATTAAAGTTATACATTTGATTCAGGTAAATAATTGTTTTAAATATGTAACAATTTATAAAACATAATTCAATGCTTGAGGTGTAAACAGTGTCATTCAGAGTGGTTTGTTGTGTAATAGCAAGTACAGTCAGGTGGCATTATGCCAACTGACAACTTTGGTAACTAGATTATAAAAGCAGCCGTCAACTTTCCTTCATAGTAAGCCATGTATTCTCTGTACAGCTGCTTGCACTGCATGGTTCAGGACAAATCAGTGTACCGTTACACTCCTAGTAAAAATGATGAATGGAACAAATGAAGTGGCCCTAACAACATCAGTCTTTTTGACATGAACTTGTTAATCAAGGAGTTTTTTTCCACCTCCTAAAAGCTTACTACATTAGCAATGCACAGTTTTGTTCCAAAGGTGATATGTTTTAAAGTTATGTTATAAACAAAACCTTATCACAAAGTGATTATAAAACATGCCTCAGGCATCAGATAATATATCTGTACCAAATCTGGAGAGTGGCTTTAAAGGCATTAAATGCTCCAGACATCTGGTTCAATTAAGAGTTAATAATTCAGAAAATGCTAAATGGGACAGTGACGGCACAGATCCAGGCATAAATAACTTTAAAAAATAACCTTTAGTGCGATTCAAGGTTTAGTTCAGACAGTGATACAAAGCGTTAAAAATATGTGTTAGACCAAAACTTTGTCTCAGAGCTATCATAGGACATGTCTCTGGCATCAGATAATATAATTGTACCAATTTCAGATCTGTAAAGTAGCTTTAAAGGCATTAACGCTCCAGACATCTGGTTTTATTTAGATTTAATCATTCAGAAAATGCTAAATGGAGCAATGACAGCAGATCTAGGCATAAATAACTTCAGATAATGCTTAGTCTTCAAAGGGTCTTACCTACACTAGAGGTGAAGTATCATATAGGGTTCCCTGAATTTTTCAGTCAGTCAGAACAAAGGCAGTAATGCGTTGTTTTAAATGCATAAAGGACGACCTCTGGCATATTAACAGAAACCCTACCATCTTTCTGAAGCTGAATGGGGGACTGTATATTATGACTATAGTATGAGAAGCCGTGGGTTGCATGACGGGTTCCTAAACAATGGGCCGCATACTGTTAGCACTCATACTCTTGGTGCTGCCAGCATTCGCGAAGCCATGCCAATAGATTAACAGATGCATTTACACCAGAGGTGCTGCACTTTGTGTAATTTGAGCTTGTTGACAACCTGAGACGTTGCCTCTGTCATGAACTGTCTATTCCGTCTGTTTTCTGACACAACACAGTTTAAAGTGTTTGTACTGTTGTTAATCATAAACTAAAGGTTGGCATACGTTGGAATGTCCCTGCAACTGTCTCCTCATTGAGATATACCTGCACTGATTTAGCACTTCACCAAAGCTGAAAATCTAGAAACATGATACACATGATTTAAAAAAAAATATTCAAATCAATTCATTCTATATGATTGTGTTAAAAGTCCTGATAAATCTAGATACAGGAGTTGCAATTCAAGTCAATTTTAACAGCATTACTGTGTCTTCTGGTAATATGTTGTTTGTGGTGTGGTAGATCAGAGTAGGTTGATTGGTGATCAATTGGAAACGGTGTTGTTTTTGTCGAAATATTTGAATTACAGCCGATAAATACAACTTAAGGCACTATTTTTTATAGCATACAGGGGGTCCTTGAGTTACAACAGTCTCGACATATGATGTTTCGAGTTTACGACACTCACTCCCACTCGCACTCGAATGACACACCGTTTGCCTCGTACTAATGGACAACGTGGTTGAACTAGTTTAGTTGCGCACGGTGGAAGAATACACAGTAACGCGGCATATGAGTGAGGGATTTTCCTTTTCCTTTTTCTTTGGCTTAGTTGTGTTTTTATGATTAGGATTGGTAAGTGACTTCAGCTAGGGTGTGTTTCAACTAACACCAAAATTCGGGTTACATCACTGTCGAAGGGACGGATCTGTGGCGTAACTGGAGGACCCGTTCTGTAGTTGCATATAGTCAAGTCAAGTTTATTTCTGTAGCTCATTATCATACACAAAGATCATTCAATGGGCTTTAAAGGAATAGAATAAAAATATTAATAAATTAGAAACAAGCAAAAAGTAAAAAATAAACGAGTAAAAGAAATTAAAGAATGCATAGTCACTAATACATTTCATATGGTTTAAACTCAGTCAAATGGATGGCATAGTAAATTACTCAACCACCCTATACACAGAATTTTGGTAGTCCAGGGAGGAATGCTACTGCTATGAGTACACACACACACACACACACACACACACACACACGTCCAGCTATACCAAAACTAGCGTGAAATATATACATAATATCATTAAAATATTTCTATCAGTAATGAGGAGGTAAAATCAGTCAGCTTTAGCATTAAAAAACGCTTCATAATACTGTGTAGGCCCCACAGTTCTGACCCATCGCAGCATCGTCTCCAGTACAGTTACGTGGGTTGGACAAGTTTGTCCAGCACATGCCACAGATGTTTGATTAGATTAGGATCTAAGCAATCCGGAGGCCACATCAATCGCTTGAACTCTGTCACGTTTCTCGAACCATTTCTGAACAGTGTTTGGAGTGTGGCAGGACACATGAGGCCACTCCCATCTGGGAATATTGTTGTCCTAAAGGGGTTTTCTTGGTCTGTCCCAAGGTTTAGGTAGGTCGTCCATGTCATCATCCACATCCCTCATTGGTTAACATGGGTACTCTGGCTGTGGCTACACAGCTCCATACGCAGCAAGCTGTGTTATCCACTTCGTCTGTGTGTGGGTTTAGTGCTGTGGCTGATCAGTGTATATAATAGTGTAACAATGCTAAACGGCTGTCATGATTACTTGAATGCTGAACAATGTCTCCGCAACTGAACAAGGGTGCACTATTAGCACTCATCACTTTTGATTTCATAAATAAAGGAGAGGAAACCCACATCAATAGACTCACAATTTTAAATATTTAACCCTTAGAACACGAGCGGCACAGATCCATGCTAGAAGTGCAACGAATGGTAATTCGTCATCGTATGGCCAAACATCTCCTTATATGGAAGTTCCTCTGGTTTGTGTTGATGCTCGAGGGGTCCACGGTCACGCAGAGCTTTATTTGGTGTTCCTGTGTCACGTAGAACCAAAGTTATTGTAATTTTAAAAACATATTATTAGTAGTAATAATAATAACTGCCACTGGGGTTTTAAAAATGATGTCACTCGCAAATGAACATAAAAAAACCAAAATGCCCAAATTTCTTATATTTCAGGTCTTATAAACAAATAGAAAAAACACAAGAGCTTTGAATCCGCGATAACTTTCAGTCTCCTCCCAAGTGAGTTTGTTGAAATCAGATTTTACTGATCTGCTGTAAGGGTTTTAAGGGTTGAAATATAAGCCGAATGTGTTTTAGATGTTTTATGTTAAATGTCAGTAATTCTTAATAAAGTACATGTGCACTATTTTTATCCGTTTATACAATTGTTGACATATAATGAATAATTTATAGTAATTTTATTATCTGGATGCTGTAAGGTTTTAGCATCATTTTTAGCAGCTCTGTTCATAAAATTTGGAACTTAACTTGGATCTGTGGATGCCTTGCATCCAACTAAGTATTTGAAAGCTGTGAACTAGCTTAATCAGTTTATATACTTATCTGTTGACCAGTTTGTTTTATATTATTGAAAACAAACCGATTCCAAAATTAATTAGTGTATAAATTGTACCCTCGAGTTGTTCAGAGGTATGAGTGGTTGTAGATAGTCTGGGTATCAGTGGGACACTGTAGTGTAAATCATAATGAATGAGATGATTATTTGGTGAGATTAGGTATCAAGCCACACCTGTGCTCTCAACTGGAGAAGAAAGGACCTGCGTTGTACATTCTTTAGCTTCAAAATATGTGATTTTGGCAAGGCTACAAAAAACAGATCTGTGATTAAGCACTTTCTTTCAGTTTGGGTTCTGATTAGCACTAATGCATTTGACTGCAGACAAGGCAAGCCAGAATAACCTAATATGAAAAACCTTTCAAACAACAAAATACATAGAAGTGCAGGTAAATTAACGTACATGACCTCTTTACATACTCTTTAACATGCGTTAAATCTCATGTGTGTGTTTTCGTCCCCCCCCTTTCTAGGAGCCTTTCTCATCCCTTATGCCATCATGCTCTTTCTTTGTGGGATCCCGTTGCTCTTCATGGAGTATGCTGTTGGACAGTACACTCGCTTGGGGCCTGTTCATGGATTGGCCAAAATCTGCCCCCTTCTCAAAGGTGAGTGGTTTGTAGGCACCAGTAGTCCTCAAGCACTTCAGATGGTTTGGGCACACGCCATAGACCTTCATGCTCCCTTTTATACATATGCTGTCCAGCAAAAAGACAAGAAAGTTTAAAATCTGGTGCTGTGTTTTTTAGCCCTGTCAGCTATCCATTCAAAGACTTCGAGAGTTTTCATCTTATTTACCTCATTAAACTCCGCCCCTCTCGGTCTGTGTGCATGCATGTCAAACACTCAGAAATACATTCCCTCATTTACAAAGCATTTATAGAGCAAAGGCGTTGAAAAACAAATAAAAATGTTTAGTCGTCTTAAGACACTACTAACAGATCAAAATTAACAACTTGAAAACAGTTAAAAGGAAATGGTGGTAATTGCAAAAGCAGCAAAGATTCAAGAAGATCCTCTTCATCATTTATTCGTCAGAGCAAAGAGATTCTTCCTTCCAAATTAGCCATTTCTATTTTATTTTAAAAAACCAAAAAGTAAACCAAAATAAAATGAAAAAGAACAATTTAAATAATAAATAAATAAATGTTCTCCTCCTGTGCTGAAATGCTGGTCCTAGGCATATTACTAGCAGCTACCATAATTTTTGACATTTAGACTATTTGGCATTTAGACTATTTTATGTGCTAAAATCTGTGAACCATGATGAATCCCATTAAATCTGTAGACCCAGGGGTGGTTCCAGAAAAGATTAAACTTGTCAATTGAAGTTTAAAGTCAAACTACTGTGAAGTTCTTAGAGACCTCTGGCCAGGTGTCGACTGTCAAGGAAAGGGAAACGTGTTGTTACGGAGAGAGGGAAGGGGATGACGCACACGCACCAAAGTAAATGCAAAGTAAGATTTAATGAACACAGACAG
>JBBPCX010069117.1:0-11614 GCA_037974365.1 Hydrocynus forskahlii
CAGTATACTGATCACCGCCTGATCATCTGGAATCATCTGCACCTGTTTCTTCACTGGTTCAGGCCTTAAGATAGATGCACTTTGTTCTGCTTGAATGATTCATATGTAGGTCACTGCGTGGTTTAACAAACAAAAACATTCCTCTGAAACTGGTCAGATTCAGGGACTGGACAGAAAATGAGAGTCTTTGAAAATCTTCCAGGAAGCCTGGAGACCTGTTCCGCAAAAAATACAAGAAAGTCTGGATGTTTGGAAGCAAAATATGAAGAAATACTTTTTGCGCAGTCCTGTAGTATTTTTAAATATTCAGAAAAGAACTAATGACCTACCACCTCTGATTATTATTATGAAAGTGTCCACTGTGTTTTCTTTCCAGAGGCAAAACCGACTCCAGATGTGTATCAGGGTGAAGTGATGGATCTTCTGAAGGAGTTTACTAAGAACCGGGAGATGGAGCAGAGGCTGGATGCACCGAACCTGGAATATCTTGATAAAAGCCAGTGAAGTTTTACTCCTCCGTCATCTCCAGGGGGTGCTAACACAAGGCTAAGGTGCCTTGCTATGTCAGACCACAATTAAATTTGCCAATATGTGGCCAACAGCTGTTCACAGCGGTGGTTAATGGAACCAGACATCTGCCTCTCAGAAAGGCTCCCTCTCAGAAAGAAAGTTATTACATGAAATCAGTATGGTTGCACCGCCTGACAACTAAGATGTGTTTGTACCAGAGTTTAGAGATGGTTTTGATCCTAAAACTAAACCCATTCATGGTTTAAGGATACATGCAGGGCATCATGAGGCTAAATAGTCCCTTAAAAAAACTTACCATCAATAACATCCATATAAACACTCAAGTGACACATGAAGCTTCACTAGGTGTTGATAGTGAATAAAACAGCTGTATTTGTGTTGGAGATGTCTGGTTCCATTTACCACCACTCTTAAGAAATCAAGAGTCTACAATGAACCGCTTCACACCAAACAACACTCTGAAAGACTTTTCTCCTTTAAAGCCAATGCTGATTGAGCACCTGATTTTTAGACTAAAGGACTTCCTACATCGACAGTGTACATCTTACAGCTTTTGTGTGTTTTAAGCAGCAGTTTTAGTGTTAATGTTCATTTATCTGAACTGATCTAAACACTGAAAGACACTGATATATTTATTGCGCTCGATCAGTGGCTATAATGTGCTGCATTAAAGATAACGTTAATTAGTGACGGTGCGGTTTGATTATGTGGACAACATATCCATGTGGTGATTTTGCTGCTACATATTGCAACTGTGATGCCTTTCAATGTATTAAAGGGCCTGTATTATCACTTTTCTTTCATTTAAAAGGCTTAAAGTAAATATTATTTCAAATGGTACATTTACTGCCCCATCCATACAGTTTTTGTGATGTCACAAGACCAACATATTTGCATACATCTTATTCGGTCTGTACACTTTTAGCTCCACCCCTTCATGCTGAATGAGCTGTGATACAAGGCAGTGAATCAGAAAAGAGGTCAACAGTCGAGACGTGTTTGGGTCCATTTTTTGCTTCTTTAGTTCAGAATTGGAGTTGCTAGACTAACTTCACTAACATTAGAAGTCAATAATCACCCAAATCTGTTCCTCCCCAAAACATCTCTGGACCCTCAAACCACATCCAGCTCTTCATTAAGGTGGATCAGACTAGTGGAGGTGGTTTAGGACACAGTATGACTTACTGTGAGCTGTAAAAATGAACTGAACTTCAGCAGGCAGAAAATTCAGACAACATGACTGACCTCAGATCAGATTCCTCAGTATTTATGATGGTTGTTGTCATGGAAACTGACTCTTGATCAGGGCTCCTGCTCACACATCTCAGCTGACCTACGAGAGTAGGTGGACAAGAGTGTAAATCTGACTTTTCATCAAACTCTCCCTTTAAAATTGTGTTTGGGCCACTTTGTTAGAAACACCTACTTCAACTCATTAGCCAATTTATTAGAAATACCTGCTTCCACTCACTGGCCACTTTATTAGAAACACCTGCTTCCACTCACTGGCCAGTTAATTAGAAATACCTGTTTCCACTCACTGGAAACCAGCAGTGTTATATTTCTTATACATTTTCATGTATATTAGAATTATTTTTCTCATCCAGAACAAATTGCATGTTTTTGGAAATGTTATGAAATATTAGTGCCATATGCTGATCTGTGGAAAGCCTTGAGATATATGTCCTGTACCAGTATCATCTGATAAACAGCGAGTCAGTGATGTCACTTTCAGATGAAATATAGAAATATTAAATTTTGTGTTACGTATGCATCAAATAAAAGATCAAAATAGAGGACGGAAATGAAATAAAGCTGAGCTGCTTGATTCATCTCTGTCCTCCAGGGGGCAATGCTGCCTTATAGCCTGCCTGGTGCTCAATGTCTTTTTGAAATATTAGAACAATATCTGGTGCCATGTAAACCTGTTTTATTAACTTCAGGCCATAGTGATAAAACCAGGCCTTTTGAATGTATAATGAGGCTGTTAAACATACAGACGACAGAAACACTCCCTTATACTGACTAACGACAAGGGCACATAAAAGGCACACATTGGCCACTTTATCAGAAATGCCTACCTTGTGCTTCCTTTCACTGGCCATTTTATTAGAAACACCTGCTTCCTTCTTTACTTCTATGATAATTGACTCAATAAATCATAAAATCATAACGGTCAGTGTGAGGGTGTGTGATGAGGGGTAGATGAGGCTGTGTGATGCTGTGTGAAGAATGTGAGGTTGTGTGATGGGTGTGTGAGGAAAGTGAGGTTGTGTGATGGGTGTGTGAAGCTGTATGAGACTGAGGGGTGTGTGAGGCTGTGTGAGGAAAGTGAGGTTGTTTGATGGGTGAGAGGCTGTGTGAAGAAAGTGGGGTTGTGTGATGGGTGTGTGAAGCTGTATGAGACTTTGAGGGGTGTGTGTGAGGCTGTGTGAGGAAAGTGAGGTTGTGTGATGGGTGAGAGGCTGTGTGAAGAAAGTGGGGTTGTGTGATGGGTGTGTGAAGCTGTATGAAACTGTGAGGGGTGTGTGAGGCTGTCTGAGGAAAGTGAGGTTGTGTGATAGGTGCGTGAGGCTGTATGAGACTGTGTTAGGGGTGTGTGAGGCCATGTAAAGAATGTGAGGCTGTGTGACAGGGTGTGTGAGGAAAGTGAGGTTGTGTGAGGAAAGTGAGGTTGTGTGATGGATATGTGAGGCTGTATGAGACTGTGAGAGGTGTGTGAGGATGTGTAAAGAATGTGAGGCTGTGTGAGGGCTGTGAGAGGGGTGTGTAAGGAAAGTGAGGGTGTGTGATGGGTTTGTGAGGCTGTATGAGACTGAGGGGTGTGTGAAGCTGTATGAGGAAAGTGAGGTTGTGTCACGGGTGTGTGATGCTGCGTGAAGAATGTGAGGTTGTGTGATGGGTGTGAGGCTGTGTGAGGGGTGTGTGAGGAAAGTGAGCTTGTGTGAGGGGTGTGTTAAGCTGTGTGAGGCTGTGAGAGGGGTGTGTGAGGCTGTATGAGGAAAGTGAGGTTGTGTGATGGGTGTGTGTGTCACACGCACCAGGTCACGTCATCAGGCACTGGAATTGTTTCACATAAGGTATATAAACAGGAAGTAGGTTTCACTTGGCACCAGACATTGAGTTCATGCCAGCTCAATTCAGCCCTTGTATCAGCTCAGCTTACATGAGTACTCTGGTTCTTCGGAACCGTTTATATATCTGTCTGTGTGCGTGTGAGAACGCAGATTTTTTTCGCGGATTTTTACTCCTTTTAGAAGCGTTCTCAGATCAAATTGCGTGGCTTACCAGCTCCACCACACTACAACTGGGCTACATTCGTCATTTCTTGTCTGCCTCCGTGACAGAATGTCTGGTCCCGAAATAAGCCCAGCGGACATCGCTCGTCTTTGGGAGGTAATCAATCAGCAGGCTGTTCTTGTAAACCTGAAGCAGGAGGTGGTGAGTCTCCGTACGGATCTCACCGCCGTGCAGAAGGCTTACAATGATCTCTCTGCTGAGCAGTTATCCTCCCGAGATACGGTCCGAACCCAAGCCGTATCTACAGTTCCTAAAATCTTGCCTGAGAAATGGAACGGATCTGATGGAAAATGTGAAGTTTTCTTAACTAACCTCTCTCTCATCTCAGCCTAACCGATATCCATGAGATTGGAGCAGGATTGCCTTACTCATCACGGGGCAGGCAGCAGAGTGGGCGACGGCGGTTCTGAAGTCCAATAGTGACGTGGCTTTCTCCTACCCAGACTTCACCAATGAACTAAAAGCTGCCTTTCTACATCCTGAGAGCGAGGTGGAGGTCGATTCACGACTGTATCATCTACGACAGGGAGATCGCAGTATGAGTAAGTGCACAGCTGAATTCTGCACGCTCTCAGTACAAACTGAGTGGAGCGACGCTGCTGTACGTGAGCTCCCTGAAACACTAGAGGGGATGGTACAGCTCGCTTTAAGAGTGGATCAGCACCTTGGTTCTCTCGCCAAGCCTTCCAATCGCCCTGCTCTAACCTCTACTCCATGGACCTGGGTTCTAGACTCCTCCAACTCATCTCCATCTACCTCCACTGCATCTTTCCGACCTCCACCTGCCTCAGAGGCCCACTCTTCTGGAGCTGGGGTACCCATGCAGCTAGGATGCACCCTCCTGTGGGCAGTGGAGAAGGCACAACATTATCGTGAGGGCCTTTGTGCCTATTGCGCCTCCCCCAATCACCATTGAGCCATCTGTCCTCTCCGTCCGGGAAACGGTCAGACCAGGTGGTGAACACCTGGTCCGCTGGCTGCCACCTCCTGCCTACCTCCGTTTCTCACCTTCTCCTTCAGGTATGTCTTCTTCTGGGCCACCAACTGATCGTGGCCTCCGCATTCGTTGATTCGGGTGCGGCTGGCAATTTTATCTATCAGGCTTATGCTACCCAGTTGGGGATAGAACTTGAGGTGTTATCTCGGCCTGTCTCCATCATCGCCATTGACGGTTGACCCCTCTCACTCAGCCCCATCACTCAACATACCAAACCCATCACCATGAAGGTAGAAGACCACACCGAGTCCATTTCCTTCCTCATCACCAAAATCACCTCTCCTCCTATCATTCTGGGTCAGCCTTGGCTCATTACCCACGACCCTCTCATTTCCTGGGCTAACCATCGAGTCATCCACTGGGGTCCGACCTGTCAGGAGCTATGTCTCCAGGCGAAGGCTGAGACGTGCTCAGGGGAGTCCGAGGCCTCTGATTTTGACCAGGAGGCCATTCCCGTCCCATACCATGACCTGGAGGAGGTTTTCAGTAAACGTCTTGCCATCCGTCTGCCACCTCATCGTCCCTATGACCTGGCCATCGAACTCCTGCCAGGCACGGTACCACCCCGCGGCCATCTGTTCTCTCTCTCTGTGGGGGAGCAGAAGGCCATGGAGGAGTACATCGCGAAGGGCCTTCACAACGGGACCATAAGACCATCATCCTCCCCCACGGCCGCGGGGTTCTTCTTTGTCAAGAAAAAAGATGGGGGTGTCGATTATCAGGGGCTCAATCGTGTCACCATCAAGAACTGTCATCCACTCCCTCTCACTAACACCACCCTGGATGCTCTCTCTGGTGCCAACTACTTCACCAAACTGGACCTACGGAGTGCATACAATCTGATCCGCATCAGAGAGGGCGACGAGTGGAAGACGGCCTTCATAACCCCCACCGGCCACTACGAGACCCTGGTTATGCCGTTCGGGTTTGTGTAATAGTCCAGCAGCCTTCCAACGGCTGATCAATGATGTTCTACGCAACATGCTGGGTAGGTGGTGCTTTGCCTACTTAGATGACATCCTCATCTACTCCAAGACCTTGGATGAGCACACCCAGCATGTTAGGGCAGTCCTTAAGAGGTTGCTGGCCACATTCCTTGGTTTTGTGATCTCATCCCAGGGTGTGGCCATGGATCCCCGGAAGCTGGAGGCTGTGCGCTCGTGGCCCCTACCCACAACACTTAAAAAGCTGCAACGTTTTCTGGGCTTCGCCAACTTCTATCGGCGATTTATCTCGGGCTTCAGTTCGATTGCAGCACCTCTCACTGCCCTCACCAAACCATCTCGTGGAACCTTCAACCTCACTCCCACTGCCATTCAAGCCTTCAAGTCTCTCTGCCAACAATTCACCACTGCTCCCATTCTACTCCATCCTGATCCAGCCAAACGTTTCGTTGTTGAGATGGAGGCCTCCGATATGGGCGTAGTAGCCATCCTCTCACAGCGTGGTCCAGATCAGAAGCTGCATCCCTGCGGCTTCTTCTCTAGAATGTTCATTCCCACACAGCAACGATATGGAGTAGGGGACCGTGAGCTGTTGGCCATCAAGTGGGCTCTAGAGGAATGGCGCCACTGGCTCCAGGGCGGCAGTGACCCGTTGACTGTCTGGCCCAACCACCAGAACCTCATTACCATCCAACAAGCCAAACAACTCAACTTCAGGCAAGTGTGGTGGGCGGTCTTCTTTTAGCAGTTCAATTTCCAAATTTCGTACCATCCGGGGTTGAAGAATGCATAGGCTGATGCACTCTCCCGACAACACCAGGCGAGGAACCCCCCGATGGACCCCGCACCTGTCCTGCCTCCACAAATAATCTTGGCTCCTTTCCAGTGGGGGTTAGAAGACAGAGTCCATCAGGGACACAGCCGGAAACCTCCTCCAGCAGACACTCCTCAGAGTCCACTCTTTGTCCCCAGTGACCTTCGGCAAGAGGTCCTCCATTGGGTTCACAATTCTGCCTTAGCTGGCCACCCTGGGACTTCACGCACCCTCAGCCTGCTTCAAAGAGCTTTCTGGTGGTCCAGTATGGGTCAAAGACACTAAAGAATATGTTCAAGCCTGCTCGGTATGTGCCTGAGCAATGACTTCTAATCCATGTGAGCAGAACTCTCCTATAACCTCCTCAGCTCTTCAGCCACCAGACTCAGCCCATTTGAGGTTTGCTACGGGTTCCAGCCCCCAGTATTTGAACATCAGGAGCTGGAGGTTGATGTATCGTCAGCCCAACAGTTGGTTCGCAGGTGCCGACGGCTCTTGAACCGAGCACGCCTCAACATCCAACAAGCCAACCATCACTACACCCAGCAACATCGCCGTACCATGTTGGTGACAGGGTCTACCTCTCCACCCTGAACGTCAATCTGCACACCGAGAGTAAGAACCTGACCCCTCGCTTCAGTGGCCCCTACAAAATCACTCACCGCATCAACCCTGTCACCTTCCAGCTCCAGCTGCCTGCCTCCTTCCGGATCCACCCTGTCTTCCATATGTCTCAACTCAAACCTGTGCATTTCTCTCCTCTGTCTCCCCCAGGCTCCTGCTCCTCCTCCCCCTCGGATCATTGACGGTGGTCCTATGTACACTGTTCGGCAGATACTTGACTCGCGACGCCGGTGCCGGGGCACCCAGTATCTTGTCGACTGGGAAGGCTACGGACCGGAAGAATGATCTTGGGTCCCCGGACGGTTCATCCTTTACGACACCCTCATCCAGGACTACCACCATTGGGTATCCTCCCAGCCTGGTCCGTCTGGTACCGGTCCTGGATTTGGGGGGTACTGTCACATACACCGGGTCACGTGACGTTATCAGGCACTGGAATTGACTCGCATAAGGTATATAAACAGGAAGTAGGTTTCACTCAGCACCAGACATTGAGTTCATGCCAGCTCAATTCAGCCCTCATATCATCTCAACTCACGTGAGTACTCTGGTTCTTAGGAACACGCACCTGTGTAAAGAGAACTATATGGACAAAAGTATTGGGACAGAAGTGTTTCTGGGTGGTTGGTAAAGCGGAAACACCTCTGTCCAAATCTCCAGATTAAGCATTGCAGTGTCTATGAAGTGAACGAATGGTCTTCGGTCTGAAAACTGATTTGGAAACAACGCCAGTTAGCCAGCTATCGACCAGCTATCATCAACGTTAATGCTAACGTAACATTAGCCTTGAACGATGGTCACAACGAAATCACAATTAGGTTATGTGCTGGCGAATTCCTGCGTTGTGTCATTGTAGGTGTACAATGTTCTTTTACTTGGCTACGCCAGCTCTTGTTTTTA
This sequence comes from Hydrocynus forskahlii, assembly GCA_037974365.1. Taxonomy (NCBI): domain Eukaryota; kingdom Metazoa; phylum Chordata; class Actinopteri; order Characiformes; family Alestidae; genus Hydrocynus; species Hydrocynus forskahlii. The sequence goes on from JBBPCX010069117.1 coordinate 8,111, forward strand.
ACTTAAGTCGAGGTATTTTGGATTTTGCAGGGACAGACGAGGACACCAGGGCCCTTATTCTGTGGCGGATGGCCAATGCCTCTTTATAAGAGTCTGCAAACTACCCATGAACATAAATTATGTATGCATTCATATGAATTGCCAATGTGTGTTCACCAGTGTCTTCATAAAAGAAAGAGGCAGGGTGGATGCCAGGGTCCTGAAAAAAGGTGGGAGAACCTGGTATCCAAATACAAGGTGAGATATGTCCTGGTCCAGTAAAATAGTCTAAATATGTAAAGATCACAGTGATATGTAGATATGGTCTAAATATGTAATGCATGTTTTCTCTGGCTGTCTTTTATCTACAGGACCTCAGGTGTCCCCATACTGGGGTGAGCACAGAGCGGGGTGAGGTGACTGCCGCTTCTTAGAAGTGGTATACACTAACGGATAAGGCAATAGGGAGCAGGCCATCTGTGACACCGCCTGCCCTCTTTGCCTCATCCAGCCAGGAGGTAGCACTGACCCCACCCCCTCCTGTGGAAATGGGCACTACCTCTACCTTGTCAACCCCAAAAAGAAGGTGGGTAGACAGGGTGGAGGAACTCCTTAATGTGTTGCGAGAAAGTGACAGGCAGCATGAGGAAGCTATGCAGGAGATGGAGAGAGAGCAGCAGAGGAGAAATGAGGCTAAGGAGAGAGAGGTGTGAGAGGCTGCGGAACTGGAGGAGAGGCGCTATCAGGAGCTCGTGGAGAGGGATGAAAGGAGACACAGAGATGCATTGGAAAGGGAGGAGAGATTTTATAAGGAAATGAAGGAGAGAGAAGAGAGGAGGGAGAGGGAGGTGGCAGGTAGAGAGGAGCACCTCACGGCCATCCTCGAGATTTTATGTAAATTAAATGTACAATTAAAGAATTATACAAAAAAATATAAAGTAAATTGCATTGTATATCTTTATTCTCACTCTATCTGATGTTTTTTTAAAGGGAGATTGGTTACATCAGACATATTTATTGGATTGATTATTCATTCAGCTCTGTGCTGCTAGTCCAAGGTGTTGAATTGAGTGGAGACACTAGTTGGGTCTCCTTAAAATAATTTACATGTATGCATTTAGCAGACCTTTTTATCCAAAGTGACTTACATTTGTCAACAATTTGATAAAAATGTAACAAAACACACACACATACACATTTGCCAATTAGCCAAATTATTTATTGTCTGCATTTCAATCAAAACTCACTATAATCTGAACACACACTACACTATAATCTGAACACACACTAAACTATAATCTGAACACACACTACACTATAATATGTTATAATAGAGATGTTTCCTGCAGGTGCTGGTGCTGGTGCTGGTCGGTCCACTGCCCTCCTGACCTCAACATCAGCATCTGGCTCGAGCAGGTCCCCTTTGTTCTTGCAGATGTTGTGGAGCACAGTGCAGCAGACGATGACCTCTGGCACATACTTCACACACACCTCGCCTTTGACAGGCAGCTGTTGAAGCGAGCTTGGAGGTGGTTGCGGACAGGCTGCCCGTAGGGCGTCATGAGGCAGATGGGCTGTGATAGGTAGGGGTAGCCGCCATCTCCAAGGATGCAGTAACCTGGTGTGGGGTAAGACTGCTCATAATAGATGGGGCTGTTCTGCAGGACTCGGGCATCGTGAACTGACCCACAGTATCCCACAAAGACGTCCAGAAACCTTCCGGTGTCGTCGCAGATGGCCTGCAGCTGGACCGAGTTAAACAGCTTCCTGTTCAGGTAACACGCGGCGACCTCTGCAGGGGGCTTCACCCGGATGTGGCAACCATCAATGGCTCCTTCCACTCGGTTGAAGGTTGCAGATCCGGCTAGATTGGCAAAGCGGGCCCCCATGCGAGGGAGTTCCTCCGCAGTGGGATGACGGACCACTTGATGGAGGAGAGCAGCAACCTTTGCACTCGCCCTGACCGGGGCATGTTAAAAGCCCTGGCAGCCACATGGTAAGAGATGGCACTGGCCAGCCAGAAAAGAAACACCAGAGTGTCAATCTCCGGGCCCCAACCATGGTCACATTCCATTCCCATTACAGCCATTAGCTCATTGAAGGACTCCCTTGAAAGCCTGAAGTCAACCCGCAGGTTACTGTGGCCATCAAAGTACCGTGCCAGCAGTGGCATGGACACGTTAATTTGGCAGGACCGCCTGGGGTTGGGGTGCTGTAGGATCCTGTGTCAACGATGGATGCAACGTAGTTTCCACGTGGGGTGTAGTAGGGGGTGAACAAAAGCAAATAAAAGAGCGAGGAAATTCATTATTGTCAATCCAAACCGGCAGATTTGGCTGGCTGGAGAATTGTGATCACATGTTAGTGCATCACTTCCGCTAAGTGCAAAACGTCAAGTGTGCCATTTCGGACAGCACTTACCCACGGCAGTGTGCACTACAGAAGGAAGTGTGCAGTGCGCACTACGCCTACATTTCAGTGCACTTACCCAAGTGCGTGAGTTCGGACACACTCTTAGGGTACACACACTCACACTTTCTTTTCTATGCCCACAAAATTCAGAACAAACGCACTCAGTGCACACACACAATCTTTCATCCACATACTCAGAACACACACACACCTGCTTCTGCCCAAAACCAACACTCAGGTCACACACACATATACACATACACTCACATACACTAACAGTCTCATTCAATGTACACACATTCACAGTCCACACACCCAGTGTACACACACACACACACACACTTCCCTGTCTAAGATGTTGGAGTGCACTTTCTGAGCTGAATGGCCGGCAGTAGCACTCAGACGTCCATCTTCAAAACCACCATCCTCTTCAGAACAACACTGTAACGTCTCCTGAATTTAGCAAAAACACCTATTTTAATCTATGGAATCTGGAATTTACATAACATTCCTTAATGTTTATATATGTAATTAAACCAGCTATATTAAAATGGCCCAGATTGATGAAAAGAACTGCATGTTTACAGTGACTGAGAAACCTTAGAATGAAGCTTAGAAGCTTCTAATAAAATTAATATCTAGAACAATGTTCTTATAAAATGGATGCCTAGAATAAGCTCTAGTAGAATTAATATCTAGAATGATGATTAATGAAAAGATTACAGAGAGTGTGTGTTTTGAGGAGTGTTGAGCTGTGTGTGTGTATGTATGTGTGTGAGCGTGTTCGTGTGTGTATGAGTGTGTGTGTGTGTGTGTGTGTGTATGTTTGTGTGTGTGTGTGTAGTTAATGGTGTAAATCGCGCTGCATGTTGACGCTTCGCCTGCAGACAGTTTAGTGTGTGTTTCTCTCGATCGCCCACGCTCTCCCACTCGCTCTCTCATCTCCCTCTGACATGTTCCTGTCATCCTCTGGCTTGGTGAGTATGTGCATAGTGTGTGTGTATGTCATGACAACCATGCGCTTCATCCTTTGCCCTCCTCTTCTCTCTCTCTCTCTCTCTCTCTCTCTCTCTCTCTCTCTCTCTCTCTCTCTCTCTCTCTCTCTCTCTCTCT
>JBBPCX010069118.1:0-11613 GCA_037974365.1 Hydrocynus forskahlii
GGTGCTTGTGTAGGAATTTAACAGACACTGGCATGGAATGGTTGTCATACTCATAGAGATGCTGATTTCAAAATAAAGTGCTCTTATTTTTTTCCAGGGCTGTAGATTCATATGCCTGGTATAAGCTCCACGTACAACATGGAAGCACTTTTACATGCTTTAGATGTCTTGGTTTAATCTAGAATCGACCAAACATGTGCAGGGCTGTTAGCTTAGGCACTAAAATAGAATCCATGAGGTGGCACTATCAATAGTGAACATAATCATAGAGGTGTATGAAGACACATAAGCATGGCAGATACATATTTATAGTAAAAAATGGTGTAAGTGATTGACTAGTAATAGTTTTACTTCAGTTTGGATTTGAACACATCATGTTAGTTTCTTTATATGCCTTTGAGGAGAATAAAACTGGTGTTTTGATCCAAAATGTGCTTCATAAATACCTCAAACTACCCACAGCTGCACATACAGAGAAGTTTATTGACACTGAAAAGACTGTATTTGCCATTTCAGCCCCTGCTGCCTCTCAATATTCCTTTATCATTGCTCTCAGTAGAAAAGCTTCTGATCTCTGAAGTATCCCTCCCTCTCTCTCTCTGCAGTGACACAGAGCTCCTGATCAGCCCCAGCTCTCCTGATCTCCTTCATAACCCGTGGCCCCTCCTCCTGGCTCGGCCTGACAGGCCTGAGGTCTTCATTACTCCTCCTGGAGGCCTTCCAAGCCCAGCCCTGCCTGCCCACGGCTCTAAAGTCCAGCAGCGGAATGCAGGCCAGGCTGAATCGGATGGAGAAGGAGTAGAGGACTCAGGTGGAGGTTTCACCTCGCTATTATGGGTCAGTTGGTTATTTTTGCCTTATAGAAGAACCGCACAGGTTCAACAGGTTGTTTTAACATGACCTTTAGGGCCCACCATAGTGCATACAGGCTTCCCCACCTCAAATGACAATAAGTTCACATCCTCTGCAGAGCGACACTTCTGAACATTTAATGCACACTTATTGTTTATTTCCTGAATGTAACATACATATGACATGTGGCATATTATTGCACATGTCTGTATCTCTTTTGGCAGTTCTACACTGTAATATTTTGGCTGTCCCAGATGAAATGTGACTAACATGAAAGTTAATGTGACAGCGCCCTTGGTCATGGCTCTAAAACAGTGGTCCTACTTTGCACAAAGATGTCCCGGGACAAAATTCTGGCATCCACTAACCAGCTAGATGAATCTTTCACACTGAGCACGTTTTGTTTTTGTGTTCATGTGTGTCATAGCTCACGATTCAGCAGGTGTTCTCATCATACAATCCACACTAATCACACCTGACGTCCTACCAGTGCTGATTAGATCCATGTCACTCAGTGTGGCTCGCACTAAACATTCTACAAACCTTTACAGAACCCCGTTATTTTTTGCAGACAATGAAAGAAAGCCTTTACGTTCAGCAAATTTTTTATGTATGATACTAATTATAGCTAAGGCTTTAGACAAATTCATTTTTTTTTCAAGTTTGATTCTAAATCTGTGCTTCTTTGATTCTTTAGAAATCAATTTGATTCTTATGTTGTATAATAAAATGTGAATTGAGGATGTGAGGAACCTTTTTAAGAACCTGCACATAATCTAAGAATTGGGAGAAGTTTGTGAAGAACTTTTACCTGATGGTAAGGTTCTTTGTACCTCCACTTTTAATTTTTGGGGGGACTATTATGGTGCGTCTCTGGCATCACACAACGACCCCTTTGTAGAGCTCCTAATTTTTCATTCAGAGAGGCAAATAAATGGTGAGCAGGCAAGTTGTCTCCCTGCAGAGTTGGCATGTCTGGCTAATCGAGGTCTTGAAGAACAAACGCGCACTGGTGTGTCGGATTAGGGTTGGTGCCAGGTTGCTCTACAGGAGTGGCCCTGAGCCTCCAGGGGGAGGAATGCTGTTGGTAAAGGCACGTAGCGATGGATGAGGTCCTGTTACAGGGGCATGCTTTAGTAAAGAAGCGCAGATTCCTTTTTACAGGTCAAATCCTGATTTTATCTTCAGGTATAGAATATCTTAGATATCCTATCCTCTCAGACTTATGTGTTATCCAGGCTCAAAGAAGTGCTCCAGCCTCGCAATGGCAGCTATCAGGTTTTTGTCAACACAAATATCAGATCTTTCCAAATTAGACTGTAGCCACTTTTATAGAAAATGTAGTGTGTCTATTTGTCACACATGAATATACACCACACAGTTGTTCTCTGCATTTAACCCATTCACCCATGTGAAGCAGAGGGCAGCCAGAAACACAGCCCCGGGGACGGTACCTTGCTCAAGGTACCTCTGTGGTGCCACTGGCAGTCCTGGGATTTGAACCCACAGCCTTCCAATTACAGGGGTAACTCCCTAACCACCAGTCCACCAGCTGCCTGGTGGACTGTGTGTTTGAAATGTGATTGTGTGTCATTAGTCAAAAGTCAGAATTTGTGTGTTATTATTTTTTGCCTTTTTTTTTTTTTTTTTTTTTTACACCATCATTAACTGCACGCATCACTGTTCCTTTCCTCTAATAATACAATTTGTGTCAGAATCAAATGAAAAAAGTTCATAAGTTACTATTAATAAAATGAATGTGTCAGCATTAACATTTATTTAAAATGATTAAAGTTTATTGTTCATTTTAATTAAGTTAAAAACTGGCATTAATAAAGTTTAATCATTAGAATTAACAAATGGGAATTATTAGCATTAATAAAGGTTTCTCTCTCTGATCTGCTTCTCGATGGTAAAAGGATGTTTTTCAGAGTTCATTCTCATTGGTCTGTTTTTACATTACAGGGGAGAGAATCTTATATACGCTCTTTTTCCTGATATTATTATACACACTCTTAGTAATTAATACATACGGGCAGAAGCATATTGTTACATAAGAAATCTGATGCTTGTTTGTGTTCATGTATTTTGAAGCATTATTTTAGAACAGTATGAAGTTGCAGTTGCGTGACGCACAGCTCGAGTACTGAAGGTCTGTTAAAGCTGTGAAGCTGAACATCAGTGTTACTGATCCTGATGCGTTCAGCCCTGCAGCCGCCCGCCCACAAACAGGCAAAAGAAAGGAAAGTCGCCGGGTCGCCGCTTTCGTCTCACTCACGCTAATCCCTCCTTTGATCCGCACAGCATCTCACCACTGACGGACACGTCGCTTTGGTAACGTGGGAAACGAGGCCGGCTAGCCATGACGTCAGCGGGTTTGGTCCTGCTGGGAGAGCGGGGGGCAGAAGATGAGAAGTGTGAGAGTGTGAGGTTCTGGCGGGCTAGCGGCGCAGTCCAGTAATGTAAGAAGTGCTGCTGTGTCTTCCTGTCCCTCCGCGCCAGATGCACTCAATACACTCTTAAAGGTTATGGTTAACATGATAAAGGACGTCCCGCGCAATAAGTTGGTCATTTTATTAAACGCTTCTAAGGCCTGCACTGTGTAACACAGTCCGTGTCTGAGTGCCCTGCCCTGGGCTCTGTCCAGTGGATGTGTTGCAGATAAGCCCTGGGCCCATCTGCAGCATTTACACACGTGTACACACGTCTGAACGACCATCTGTGGTGTAAACAGTGTCCCGACAACATTCAAAATGTCATGAGCTGTGTTCAGGATGGTCCCTAATCACTGTTCCCTGCAGCACTATAGAAAACTATTATAGTGAACAGAAGTGGCCCCTGATCACTATTCCCTACATTGCAGCACTACAGTGCACAACTATAGAGAACAGAAGTGGCCCCTGATCACTATTCCCTATATTGCAACACTATATAACACTATTATAGTGAACAGAGGTGGTCCCTAATTACTATTCCCTACATTGCAGCGCTATAGAACACTATTATAGTTAACAGAAGTGGTCCCTAATTACTGTTCCCTACAATGCAGCACTATAGAACAGTATTATAGTTAACAGAAGTGGCCCCTGCTCACTATTCCCTACATTGCAGCACTACAGTGCACAACTATAGAGAACAGAAACACTAATCACTATTGCCTACACCTGAGCACTGAGCATTATCGTAGTGAACAGAAATAGACCCTAATCACCTTTACCCACACTGCAGCACTGTAGAGCACTATTATAGAAAACAAAAATGGTCCCTAATCGTTATTGCCTGCACTGGAGGACTATAGAACACTTTTATAGTGGAAGGATATGGTCCTTATAACTGTGCCCTGCTCTGGAGCACTATAGAACACTACTGTAGTGAATAGAAATAGTCCCCTAATCATTATTCCCTACAGTGGAGCACAATGTAGAACACTATTATAGTAAACAGAAATGGCCCCTTAATCAGTAGTCTTTACATTGGAGGACTAAATAAAACACTATTATACTGAACAAAGATAGTCCCTAATGTCTATTGCTTTGAAGCACTACAGAACACTATTAAAGTAAACAGAAATGATCCCTGATCGCTGTTATTTACTTTGGAGCACTACTTAAAACAGTATTATAATGAACAAAAATATTCCCTAATCACCACTGCCGTCACTGGAGCACTATGGAACACTATTATAGTGAACAGAAATTGTCCCCTAATCACTATTCCCTATAGTGGAGCACTATGTGGAACACTATTATAATGAACAGAAATGATCCCTATCATTATTCTTTACATTGGAGCACTGAGCATTATTGTAGCGTGCAGAAATGGTCACTAATCCCTTTTGCCTACATTACATCACTGAGCAAAGAGCACTGTTATAGTGAACAAAACTGGTCCTTATTAACAGTTCTCTACCCTGGAGCACTATTATAGTGAAATGAAATAGTCCTGATTAACTGTTCACTACATTGGTACACTATGGAACACTATTATAGTGAACAGAAATGCCTCCCTAATGCCTGTTCCCTATACTGGATAACTATAGAGCACTATTATAGTGAGAAGAAAGGTCTCTAAACACTATTTCCTACATTGTAGCACTATAGAGCCATACTTTAACCTCTAACTTTTCTTTGACAGGATCTGTTAAGGTGTCTAACTTTGCTGGCAGTGACTTGGTTGAATGGTGGATGTTGATGTAAATATAGCTTTACAGGTACGAAGAACAGATGTTTACTACTTGAGCACTGATGTACGTCGCTCTGGATAATAGCGTCTGCTAAAGACCATAAATGTAAATGTAAATATTATAGAGCACAGAAATGATCTCTAGTTGGGAGAGTACATGCAGGGTGTCATGAGGCCAAATAGTCCCCAAAGAAATGCTGATTCGCTTCAGATTTACCACAATTTTACCATCATAACCATTCCATATAAACATCCAGAAGATGTGTGAAGCTTCACTAATGGCTTTGGAGAAGAAATAAAACAGCTGCATTTGTGTTGGAGATGAGATGTTTGGTTCCATTCACCAACACTGAAGAATTCCGAATCTCTTTAATGAGCAATTCTACTCCAAACCCACTCTGAATGACTTGAATACACTGAAATTTGGGGAAATTTTTGTGGTGGTATTCCCCCTTTAAACCATTAAATGATGTTAAAATGTACATAGTGCAGCCTTTCCCTGCGTTTGCTGGTGAAAAACTTATTTTCCAAGAGCGACAGAAATGGCTCCAACGGTGATGAGAATTGTAAGATTCACTGGAATAGACCAGTTATGTATAAGCTAAAGGATTTTTGATTATGCAGAAAATGTAAAGATTGGTTGAAATTCCCCTTCAACACTTGCAGAAGATTCTTCATGCTGCTCCTTTGTCATTTACAGGGTCCTGATGGGATATGGGTCCTGTCTGTCCTTTGGAGAACAGGTCGTGAGAGCAGAAGTTTCTCACTACCCGTTGCCAAGCTTGCCTGGACTAACTGGAAGGACACACACATGGCCTGAAGCGCGTTTTCATTTGTTCGAGAGACGAACTTGTCTGGAGAGTGTATTCCCTGTCCTTAGCTTTCAGGCTGTTGTCAAACACACTGCACTTGATAGCGGTGGTTTGGAACATCTGGTGGAGTCGCATGCACTCCCAGCTGTTTGCAATAGTGACACTAAAGGAAGAATCACACACACACACACTCTATTACCTCTGCCCCTTTCAAACTCACTCTCTTTCCCTCCCTCTCCCTCTCTCCACACCTTCTCTCCATCTGGTTTTTGTTTGTTTGCCTTCATCTGGGCAGTAATGTCTCCTCAAGCATGGGACTGCTGGCTACACTGGGGTCCAGATGGCTACACAGGCACAGAAGCACACCGACTACACACACACATACACACACACACACGCGCACACACACACTGTCTGAAAGGCTATGTGTGTCGTCTGTGGTCAGGGCCTTCTATTCTGTTCTTAGATCCCTCAACAAGATGTCATTGGCTTCAGTGGGACTTATCAGGAGTTGGACATCAAACTCAGGTGTGACGCTGACTTGATGAAGCACCAACGTTTTTGCTCCTGAACATCTTGAACATTTTAACCCAAGCAGTGGGCACAGAGATCTTATTCATTAAAATGAATTTCACCTATTCTTTTCTCATTTCTGCCATAATTCAGTGTTTATAAACACTCATTCGCAGTGGGCTTGGTGTGAAATGGTTTATTGTAGACCTTGTTGTACACAAATTTCTTTAAAGTGGTGCTGAATGGAGCCAGACGCCCCCAGCACAAATATAGCCATTTTATGTCTTCTCTAAACCCACCAGTGAGTGCTTCTGAGTGTTTATATGGAATGTTGTCGATGGTAAAAAAAAATTGGCAAATCTGAATTAAATCAGTTTTCTTTGGGGAATTTTTTGGCTTCCCATGCCCTGCATGGATCCCTCCACTATGAATGAGTTTAGTTTTAGGCCAAAAGCCTCTGAAAACAACATCTCGGGCATAAGGCAGCACATTCATAACCATTTCATGTCATAACTTTCTGTGAGGCAGACGTCTGGTGAGCTATTCTGACTGGTGTGTGTTTCATACCAAACCCACTCTGAACCACTCTGTTTATGTTCATTTAATTACACAGAAATGTGAAAAGAATTCCCCTTCAACTGATTAACTGCTTTTTGAAGGACCCATATTCAGCCACATTTCTAATATTATATTTTTCCTCTGAAGTCCACATGTTAACATTTGTGTAGGTTTAAAAATTGTCAAAATTGATTTATCACAACTTTATTTAGAATTAAACAGACTGTTTTGTTGAGTTTACTGATATGCTCATGTTTAGTGTTACAAGTGAAAGTATAGTGACCATTCTGTCATACGTGAACACACCACAACACACAGTGTGAACAGCACGAAATTCTCCCTCTATTTAATCCATTCACCAGGTGAAGCAGCAGGCAGCCAGGAACACAGCACCCGGGGAGCAGTGTGTGGGGACAGTACCTTACTCAGGGTACCTCAGAGGTGCTTAACAGTCTTGGGAATCGAACCCACAACTTCCTGATCGCAGGAAGAACGCCCAAACCACTAGGCTACCAACTGCCCCATACTATTTGTATGTAAATGAACTCTTTTTGAATGGCTGCCAAAACCTCAATTATTATAAAATCCATGTGAACAGACAGGCCTTAGGTTCAACGCAAATTTGAAAAAAGCAAGTATTTTTTCAAGAGTTTTATTAAATTGTTCACTTATGGTACATAATAATTAATCAATTGCTTTCTTTTCTTTATCATTTTTTTTTAATTGTTTAGTATTTACCCATTGTTGAAGAGAACTGACCTGAATCTCTTCCCAGGAGCTATGCTAAAACATGGCAACCCAGCCCTACGTTACTGTGCTGTTCATCCTATTCAGATAATGATGGAGTGCGTGTGCGGAGGACTACAGGAATTATTAGTCAGTAAATTTCGACTCCTTCGGACTGACAGCTGAGTCACCTACGGCCCACCCAGAAGCTCTCAACCTTTCCCCCATAATCTGGCAACCTGAGAAACTTCCTACTGTGAAATACATATCAGCTGAGTTGCAACATCTTTTGTTGTGGATTTGTGTGTGTGCGCGCGTGCATGTGTGTGGTTTTGTCTTCTGTCGGAGCAGCTCGGTGTTGAGTTTCTCAGTTGAAAATTGAGTCTCAGTAGGGGGGATGAGGTGAAGAGGGATGAGGGAGAGAGGGGACAGCTGCCCTAGTTAGAGTTTGGACTTTTCTGTTTCCTTGTTGTTTTTGTTCTCCCTTCTCAAACGCGTCACCAGAACCGTCGGAACACTGCTCTCACAACTTCTGCGAAGTGTATCCACCCCAGAATTTCTCCTGAGCTGCGAAACCTCCACTGTGAAGAAGATCGGGTTAAGCCTGTAGGGCTAGTGCAAGTTTCTGCCTTATAGCGTCATTAGCATTAGCATTAGCATTTGCATGCCTTCTGCTCTGGTATGCACGTTCTCACCCTTCCTCTTGTCAGAGCTCGACTCTGCAGAAATGAACGGTGACGGGCAACAAAGGATGACATCATTTTGTGTTAATGATTGCTGAATCCCCCCCTGTGCGCACAAACACACACACACACACACACACACACACACACACACAAATTAAGGCCCCAGAACAATGTTCCCACTCTTTCTGGGATGTTGAGTTACAGAGTGGTGTGTCTTTTGTTTGTTTGTTTGTTTGTTTGTTTGTGTGTGTGTGTTTAATTGCGGTCCAGTACTCAGTCCTGTTGCTTCTGAATAGTATTGAGAAACAGGTTCCAATTTTAAGCAGATCAAAGACATTAAAAAATAATTACAATAAAATTTAAGTTAAAATACAAGTTAAATGGTTCTAAAGTCTGCCTGGCTGTGCCTCATTCAAAGAAAATATACACACATCAACACACATTAATTGAGTTCTTCATAAATGCATGATTAAATCCCATTTTGCCATTCAAGCATTTTATTTGAAGGTTGCCTACATAGGGACTTCATAACACTTGTTTAAGCGTTCATTAAGCAATAACTGAATGTTTAGTGCTCTGGAGCTAAGACCATTTTAGAACGTGAATGACTTGTGTTGACCTAAACCAAAGTGATGGATATTTCTTCTGCTTATAAAACTGCTATGAAGCATCATAACTTGAATTTAATAGACCCTATGTCAGTTCAGTTTCATTCACTTTACATAACATGTCATTTTGTCTTTATCATGCAATAGCTGTTTTGCTTTATTAACATTCTATTTAATGCATATACTAATAGTCCTTACAGACCATAACTGTTAATTATATGACTTAGAAGAGATGTTTATTGTAGTTATTTATGTTAATTATAACACCAAAAGATAGTTCTCATAAGGCTACACAAAATCTACATAAGGCTTTCATAACTGACATGAACTTAGATAAAGACTGATTAAAGCATATTCTTTGCATAAAATGTGTATATAGGTTTGTGTTAGTTGTCACGACTTAAGAAAAGTGATAAACTACTGTGTGTTGTAGTGATTGTACTGTGGTTAGGGGCGGTGTTGTACTCTAATTAGATCATTTGATAATCAAATTTATGCCACCATCACCCCCCCCTTCTTCGTTTGCATTTCCCCGCTCCTCACTCCTTTGTTCTCTAATGCTGTCCTCTCCTCCCATAGTGCATTGTGCTGCAGTGATGTCAGAGCAGGGCGGCGGGCTCTCAGAACCCCATCAAAGAGACGAGGGGAGATGATGGAATGAGCCAGGACGTGTGAAAGAGAAAATTAAAGGCAGCCCAGATTTCTGTGCTCTTCATCTAAACGCTCTGCACACTATCTGAGCTAAACAAATGTGTTTATTAGATTTTCCCCGTCCCCCTCTATCTTTCTCTCTCTCTTTCTCTTTCTATCTCTCTTTCTCTCTCTCTCTCTATCTCTCTCTCTCTCTCCTTTTTTCTTGTGGAAGAAAGAACCTTGATTGACCTTCCTTCTCCATGCTGTGTTTTGGTAAATAATCCGTCTGTAATTAAACCTCAGCCTGAGGAATTGCACGGAGAGAGATGGAAAAGGAGAAGAAAGAGACAGAGCAAGAAGGCCCCTTAATCAATCCATTGAGGTGTAAAATAGCAGTTCAGCTCACATTTGCTTCACTCTTGCTCTCAGCTGAATCATTCACTCTGGCCACTTTATTGGAAACACCAACCTTTTTCTTCTGCTCACTGGCCACATTATTAGAAACAACTACCTTGTGCTTTCCCTCACCAGCCAGTTTATAAGAAACACCCACCCTCTGCATCCACTCACTGGCCACTTTATTAGATACACCTCCCTTGAACTTCCACTGAGTGGCCTCTTGATTAAAAAGAAGAACGTTGTGCGTGTCCTTACCGACCACTTCATTAGAAACACCCATCTTCTGCTTCCAATTTCTGGTAACTTTATTAGAAACACCCACCTTGTGTTTCTGTTCACTGGTCACAGTATTAGAAACGACTGCCTTGTGCCTTCACTTACTTTGTTAGAAAGAACAACCTTGGGCTTCCACTGTCTGGCCACTTAGAAACAACTGCCTTGTGCTTCGACTCAGTGGCCACTTTATTAGAAAGAACAACCATTTGCTCCCACTCTCTGGGCGCTACATTAGAAACATCCACACTGGGTGTCCTCCCTCAGGCAACTTTATTAGAAACACCCACCCTCTGCATCCTCTCTCTGGCAAGGTTAATAGAAACACCCACCTTGTGCTTCCATTCCCTGGCCACTTTATTAGAAACACCTCCCTCATGCTGCCAGCCCTCTGAGGTAAAGGCGTTCCCCATGATCTGGAAATGTGTTATCTTACCGGTGAATATTAATGGCCCACAGCTTTGGTATCACCACGTCCTTTCTAAAATAAATCCCCTTCTTTTTACTTGACCGCTGTCGCTGTTTTGGACAGGCTTTAGTAGGTTTATGCTGGCCCCTTCGACACAAGCTGTATTCCCTGTTTGCTTTTCTCCAGGGCTCACTAAACTTCGTGTTGGTCCTCTGTGGGCCAACTCCATCAAATTATGACCAGCGAAGATCACGCCACAGCCTCTGGAAGTCTGGCCCTCCTTGTTTGTAGCCAAATACACACTTGTACATGTTGGAAGTGAGGAAACACTCTCGGTTTGGTCGGATTTGTGCGGACCGACTTGTCAGGCAAATTGAACTGATTAATACGATTGGCATATCCTTCAGTTATTGTGAATTATGTCGCAAATTATAGAGGGGGAAAAGCCAGCTCATTGCGACATTCTCCCTAACCTGACATGAGAGAGTATCCAGAGAAATTTTCCAAATAAAAACAAGCCATGCGCACGTATTATAATGACAGCGTCAAACAAACAAAAGTTCACGTGGTGGAAAAAGTTAGGAGCCCTCGCCACACTTTCTCACATCCACATTACGGCTGGGTTTGGTGTGGGTTTTTTTTTTTGAGTGGGGGTGTAGCGGGAGAGCACCAGCCATTTATAAATCATACGGCACAGTGCCGTCACACACACCACAGTGAGAGGAAACGCGCACACACACATGCACACACATACACACACACACACACACACACACACACACACACATGCACATACACTCATAGGGACACACCCAGAAGCATCCATTCAAGCAAAGTCCCAGAAGTCTTCAGTCAAATGCCATATCGCCATCCAGCCACTACTGCACACACACACACACACACACACACACACACACACACACAAAATCATTCTTCAGATGTGGAAAAAAAACTCTATGTAC
>JBBPCX010069119.1:0-11612 GCA_037974365.1 Hydrocynus forskahlii
TGTCTTTTACCAGATCCTTCAGAAAGTAATAGTTTGTGTCACATCTGCAGGTACGTTACATCAACAGTTATAACCAAATCTTATTCAAGCGTGCAATAAAATAAGTGCCATAAGTCCAAGTTCATTAGTGTGTTTGTTTAGCATGATCTCCAATTTCAGACTGATCAAGGAACAGATAACTTGCTGACACTAATTCTTTGCAGTTGCCATGGCAGAAATGAGTGGCGAAGGGTTTGCGGCACGGATGCAGAGCCAAATAGCATTAGAATAGTGCTGCCACTGTGTGGTGAAAGGAGGAATTATATTTTTTAAGTTTTATGATTAATTATTTCTGACAGAGCTAGCGAGCCGTAAATAAGACATTATAACACTGAAGCTGCGGGCCGTATGAAATCGGACGGCGGGCCGTGATTGGCCCATGGGATGGACTTTGGACAAGTCTAGTGTACACTCCTCTATCCAGAAAATGGGGGACGGGTCCCCATTATATTAAGGAGGCATAAACCATCATATTGGGGGGGCATGAACCATTACATTGGAGGGGCATGAACCACTTTATTGGGGGACATGAACCATTATACTGGGGGACATGGTTTTATTTGCTGTTGAAAACGAGAAGCTAATTATGTTTATACCTATGAACAACGGAACCACTTACTGGTTATAAGAAACATGTTACTTAAGAAGAGGCTGATTGACCTCTAGCCCCAGCTCTAGATTGGTATACATTAATTACCATCACATTTTCCTTCATAGAGCTTCCATCGTTCCTCGTTAGGATGCACAAAAGCACAAAAGGATGAAAGCAGAATAAGACTGACTCCTTTTTCCAAGTAAATTCATGTAAGTGGAGGTAGACTGAGATAGACTTGTTCTGTTTAACTTGAGAACTAATTTGTTTGAGCTTGATAATGATTACGAATTGATATAAGTGATAATGGATGAGACAGAGTTAGGGTAGCAGAAAAAATTGACTTTTAAATACATTTTGTTGCTGTTTTGTTGTTTTCCAGGACATAAATACATGTTTAATAGACACTAATTAATAGTAAGACATGCTGGTTAATTTAGTATGTTGTGATGCGACACCACATTGTACAGTATATTAAAACCTGACATTAACAAAGGACATAATGTAGTGGAACGTAGAGATGCCTGAAGTTAATTATGATTATGTATTTTTTCATAGGTGAAATTACTCACCCCACTCTCCCAGAATCGAAACACTTATAAAAAGATTAATTTGTCTGTGACTAGCAGGCTCCGGTCTTACCTGAATGTCTGTTACATTTTTTCAGTTTGTATTTTGCTGGTTTACAGAGTAATGCTTTAAAAGGGCTTTCCAACATGGTGTTATGGTGTGTGAGCTATCCAACATCACCAGCTATCACTGCAGGTGAATCATACCCAGAGGAACAGCATTTTTAGTACCAGTGATGATATATTATTTTAGGTTTTTCTGTAGAACTGAGAAATGCTCCTTCTCTGTCTATGTACAATGATCCCAATCCTCTTTTCACATAATCCCTGAAAAACACATTTTCATTAATAAGAATAGTGTGGTGCTGTATGAAGAAAAATATGATTGGAAACATATAGGTAGTGTAGATTTTAAAAGAAATTCAAAGACTCCAAATAACTTTACCATTAAACCAGACAGAGTACCCATCTCCAAAGAAAAGACTTCATTTTGATGCTACCATTCATATTGTTCATAATACTAAATGCTGAGTCATTAGACTGCATATGAAGATCATGGGAATCTGCTTTAACTCATTTGGCTGAAGGACAGACCATGTGCTCTTAATTACACACACATACACACACACACACACACACACACACACACACACACAAATATAAAAGTGAACAGTAGCGTGTCCATCCATGTAACAGAAGTCACGAGCACTAATGCTGACCCAACCCACAGTCGGAGAAAAGAGATGTTAGACCAGAGCAAACTAGTCAAGCCCAAAGCTGTTTCTTTCTGGATCTATGACTTTGTCGATGTTTGACTTTTTTGCAGGGAAGATGGAAGTGTATAGAAGTGTGTTGGTATTGTTGGTATTAGTGTCTGTGTTGGTCAGAACCATGTCCAGCACGGAAAAGGATATTTGGTTTGCCGGTTTGATTCGCAGAGTCACCACTGGAGTCCAAGGCTGGCCTCTGCGAGACCACCACACTGAACGTGACAGCACTGGGCCCAAAGTTCACACCAAAGATGGCATTATTCGAGGACTGACTGCAGATAAAGCGCACATATTCTACGGGATTCCGTTCGCTGCCCCACCTGTAGGGGCTAATCGCTGGAAACCCCCCCGGCTGGTCAGTCCCTGGAGTGGAGAGCATGACGCTACATTTCCCAGAGCAGCCTGCATGCAGCCCTGCATCGGAGCAATCAGTGAGGCGTGTCCAAAAATGGTGAGAGCGAGAGATAGGAAGAAAAAAGGAGAGATTGCATCAGAGAGTGAGAGGGTAGTTCTTTAAAAATTTTGAACATTTTATTATAGTGGATTGAAAAACTTGTCCAGCATTACTTTCAGTAAAATCTTGTCAGATTTACATACATTCAAGTTATGAAGCAAACAGGGTTTTGTCACAAACGAAGTCTACACAAATATCCTTTTTTTCTCAAATGTCTATGACTTTTACACAGTACTATATGTGGATACTGAATAATTGGTAAACTAAGCTTTACTAAGCACAAATGTACCTTTTAATAGTTCTGCCATTAAAACATCTTAAGGAAATGTTTAAGACTTCTTTAAGGTGAGTGAGGATTCAATGATTGTGTGTGTGTGTGTGTGTGTCATAGGTGAGTGAGGACTGTCTGTATCTGAATGTTTTCGTTCCTCTGAGTGTGAATTTAAGTGCCCCAGAGCTGAAGCTACCAGTAATGGTCTGGATTCATGGTGGAGATTTCATCGCAGGCTCTGCCTCCAAACCTCTGTATGACTCTCGATTCATCAGCAACTTCACACACACCGTGGTGGTCAGCGTTGCCTACAGACTGGGTACAACACCTACACACACACACACACACACACATACATACATTAGCAGCCAAAGTCTGGACAGATTGTGCTTCATGTGAAAAAAATAGAAAAACAGTAATTCTCTATACCTGGAACTTTCAAAAACTACAGTTGACACATTTCATTGAAAATGTATTTCCCTGTTTTCCTCTTCCCTGTTTTCCCTCTTCCTTCTATCTTGACCATCTGATCATCGAAGATAGGTTTGGTGTCTAAGGTTGCTACTTTAGTTTTGTGCTGGAGCTATGAAACTACCCCAGCAAACAAGTAAAGAAATTAGCATTGTGTTAACTGCATGTCCAAATCATCACACACTTGCCTCACTCTGTTAAGTAAACCTTATATCATTTTTCCCTTGTTGGCTAATGCCCCAGGTCATATTAAGCACAATTTATCATTTACTATAAAGACAAAATACTTGTTTCTCATAATTTTTATCAAAATGGGGTGGACTTGTTCATGTTGAACTTCCCCTCATCATGGTAGTCGCAGTTGGGAGAACAGCTAAGAACAGCAGACATTTTACCAGCAGCAAGCTGCATTCATCAGATGAACCATTACTTTTAAGCTTTTGAATGTGTAAAAACAACAAAAAAACCCCACACATTATATATGATACACGCTTTATTCAATGCAGTTTGTATCTGGTTGGTTTTTAGCACAGCTTCTAACCAATCAGTAATCAAGCTTTGTCACCATCAAGCTGTCTCTCAGGTCACCCATCAAGCTGTCTCTCAGGTCATACAGCCGCCTTGTTCCTGCCAGATTATACTGGCGTATGTCACCAAGAGTAAAAAAAAATCTAACCAGCAGGCACCGGAGTGCATCTTGATAGGTGGAGGAGATGAACCATGATATAAGTGCTTATATTATTTCTTTCACCTTTTGGTGGTGCAAGGCCACCAACTCAGAAGACATTTTTTTAGACATTTTAGGTTGGCAAATGTCATTAGGCTTGTTTGGCTTAACAAGGTGCTTTGTAGACTGATATGCAGCACTTGTGAAGTCAAACAAGCCTAGTGACTTTTGCCAACCTCTAATATGTCTTCTGACTTTGGATTACATTACCACAGCATGTTGTGGTACAGACGGTACATGAACATGATTTCCCATTCACACTTTAAAGGGCCCATGATATACATTTTTTTCTTATGCCAACTTATGACTTGTATGTGGGTTTATGCACCAACAACACTCAGAATGCAGTTTTACATTTTCTAATTATTTTCTAATCTGGGGAATGGCTGGGGCAGTTAGGGTCCTTTCTTTGTTGAGTTTGGATTTTCTCCTCGATTCCGCAGTAGTTCCAGTTTTTCTCTGTACAAGTACATGTACACCAGGTGTATTGGAAAATTGCCCCTAGGTGTGAATGTGTTTTTCTGTGTGTCTGCCCTGTAATGGATTGGCAACCTGTGCAGGGTGTTCCCCCACTTTTTGCCATCACTCCCCCGGCAATCCTAAATAGGCTCAGAAAAGGGGTTGATTTTCCAACCTCTTTTTATCCCTTAATCAATCTGTATTTGTGACTGTGTTTTTAAAATTAATCTGTGCAAATTTCCTCTCTTCTGTCTGGTTGCTCTGTGCTCTCTCTCTCTCTCTCTCTAGGAGCATTTGGTTTTCTGGTATCAGGGAAGGATTCCACATCTGCAGCAGTTGGGAATTATGGGATTTTGGACCAACAGGCTGCTCTGCTGTGGGTCCAGCGGAACATTGCTTTGTTTGGGGGGGATCCCAGCAAGGCAAGGACACAAATAGCTACATGCACACATGCACACACACACACACACAGTGGATCAGTTAAATTAAAGAGGCATTTAGGCCAAAATGAAAAATGTATCCCTCTCTACATTTGTAATAAATATACAGCTCTTAAGCAGTGCTGCCAGAAATGTGCCCAAAGTGATGTTTACTTTGGCCTTGCAGAAAGCATATTTCTTTAGAAAGAAAATATTGTATAATATCACTAAGAGCACGTCAGAGCAAGCTAGAGCACATTTTTAGCAACAGCAGAGGAGCCTTGCTCTGCAACTACCACCCAGTGATGCGGTCTCTTAAAGGTGTGGCAGTGCCGCATTCCCTGCCCCAATCAGCTATGTGGCAAATTAAAAGAGTTTATTTTTTTAACATACACTGAAATTAATAAATCGAACCATATCCCTACCACAGCTTGATCTGATAGGCATTAGGGGTAAGCTTTAAGAGTAAGTGAGGCACAAATCTCTACTTTGGAGAAAAATATTTAAAAGTTGGTCTGTTTGATTTTTTTTTTTTAGCCCAAAAGGAAGCTTCATCACCTAAAAATCTGTCTAAATTCCAAAGCTGCTGCTAACTTTGAATCATTTAACAGCTCAATGTGCTTGGAGGACAACAAAACTTCTGATTCTGTTACAACTGAACATGCAGTCCCCAGGTTATAGAGCTGACATTTAGAAAAGCACACCTCTTGGGAGTCCTGATTTATCTTTTTAATAAAAAACAAATAATCATTTTCCACAGCTTGTTGAGGTAAGGGTGTTAAGAAGAGAATGCTTTGTGTGTGTATGTTCCAGGTGACGATATTTGGTGAAAGTGCTGGTGCTCAGTCCGTAAGTTTACATTTGATGATTCAGAGCAGCAACCCACTGTTCAATCAGGCAGTGCTACAAAGCCTTCCATTCTCTATTCCTCTAAAGACACGGTAAACACTCACATACTTACATACTCTGGTCATTTCGTTGAGTAACACTTTAGAGCTGCTACTGAACAGATGCTAATTACAGATGTATTTGTAATTACCCTGTCCATACTCCACTTAGGAATGAAAGGTTGAACACGCTTTACATAATGACAGTAAAAATTTCAACCAACAAAATTAAAAACTGTTGCACAGTACCTAGAATACCATAATTTAGAGTAAGTTAGTCATGTGATATTTAACTTGAAAGTGTGAAACATCACACTGTTGGGATAGATGGGGGGTTCGCAATGCATCAACTGTCAGTGACAAGAAGTACATTTTCAGGTGGCACCTGGGCTGGACAATTAGATATTAGGAGTCTCCTTTACTTCCAGGGCTCCGCTACTGCAGTAAGGACTGTAGCCCCTAACGACACCCATGGGAATGTCTTTTTGTCCTTTCTGTTGGTGCTGGCTTGACATTAGGCTAAACTGAGAAATCCTGCTTTGTGAAATAAACCCCTGGCATTACGTAATCAATATTTTGGTTGAAAGACTAAACAGAAGAGTCACCAACTGAATGTTTGTGTTTGGTTCTGCAGACATGAGTCCCTGAAGCTGGGAAAACATTTTGCTAAGCTAACCAACTGCTCACTGCAGGACTTCCTGTGTCTGCAGGCTCTGAGTGCTCAGATTGTACTCAGTGCTCAAATGAAATCCAGTAAGTCTTATACACCCATGTTGGAATTACTATATTGGTAAAAACATTCCATTTACTTCTGTAATAATTAGGGGTGTCATGCGATTTAAAAAAAAATCTAATGAATTACAAGCTCTGCAATTAACGGAAATTAATCGCACACACATATGACCTAATATGCTGAGGGAAAAAAAACAGACATTTTTTTAATGCTTCAGCAATAACAATGATAGAACTAAGTCCGTCTGTAAGGTGCAGTTTAAGACAATGTACATTCACGCCCGGGGTACAGAAGCATTGGATAAGTACGTCACCCCCAGCATACAAGGCATCTCAAAATAAACTGCAACAGAGACCATTTTGCTGGGTCAAAGATAGACGGGTCAGTTGCATGAATTGCAGTGAACGATACTCCTATCAACTGTTCCAACTGTCCGTATTAAAACGTAAACTTTCAACTCACTGGGCCGAGCAGCGCGTCTTGTCTTCATTTTACAGCACCTGTGGCCAGAGCGGGGGGGGTGGGGGGTTCAAAGTCACGTGGTGCGCTTAATCAGCGTTAATTATTTTTACGCCGTTATTATTTCTGTAATTAATTGATAAAAAATAAACGCATTAATTAGACACCCCTAGTAATAATGCATCACGGTAATGGTACACCTTCACCTAAACCTAACCCTAACATTAACCTCAGTATCAAAAAGGCAAACTTTCTGCTCTTAGTTTTGCAAAAAAAAAAAAAGTAACATTATCAGGTTACCAGCAAAATGTCCCCACTTTAATAGATTTTCCTATTCCAATTATTATGAGGACTTTTGATAAATATTCACAAACACAGACAGACCTCAGCGTTTTCTCTGGCTGTCAGACCCTTGATCCTACAGAAAAAAAGACATACCTTTTAAAGAAATACGCCAGCATTTTGGATGTAATCTCTGTATGCTGTATCCTTAAAGCAACAATATTTTAAACACATTTTTCTGCACACATTTCCTGAAACCTACCCTAAACTCACTTGTATACAATATAATTATAATAGAAGCTAGTGACTTGTTTGCTTATGGCTTTTGTGTAGTCTGTTTAATTATCCTGATCTGTGTTTATTGAGTTTCTAAGCTGATGGACCCTTTAATGATTGTTTGTTTATTATTATTCATTAATGTATTGCGTGTGTGTGTGTGTGTGTGTGTGTGTGTGTGTGTGTGTGTGTGTGTGTGTTTGTCTGTTTTCTGAGGCTCTAAGTTGGTAAACCCATTCCGATTTTTGGAGGTGTTTGAGACCTGGGGACCGTATATAGATGGACAGCTGATCCAGGAACAGGCTGTCAGTGCCTTCCAAAGAGGACACTGGCAGAAGGACAAACCCGTACTGCTGGGTAAAATACACAACACACGTTGTTGTTGTTGTTGTTATTATTATTATTAAGTTTCGTCAACTCTCTGAATCCTGCTGACCACACGCATAGTGAATATCCTGTCTTCTGTCTGGGTGTTCAGGCTTCTTAAATTCCCTTTCTGGAACTGGAATTAGAATTGCATGCAGCTGATTAGACATAGAACTGTAATGTCAGAAAACAGAACTGAATTGAAATTCCACAAAATTCTACTTTCTAAGAGAATGTGACATCAAATAATATGAATCACAAAAATGACAAACATTCACTCTGCACATGAATGTCCTAAGCTACTGTTAAAACAGCATTTTCCAGAATTCCTTGCAAGGTGAAGGTTCATAACCCAATTAGGGCCCAGAGAGTTTGTGTTAAACTGGGGAGATTTTAACTGGATTGATTGGATGACTTTTGTGGGTGCTCTTGGACTGTTTTGAGAATCTGATTTGTGTATGAGCTCTGGAATATTAACACCGAAATTTGGGATCCTTATTAAACAGGAAATGAAAAATCAGACATTTATGGAAAGAGCTAACTTTGGTGAAGCAGTTCGTTTAAAACTCTTAGTTTTATTTAATCTACATTTCCTCAACTGTTTTTCATACATGACTTGGTACCCGTTCGGAAGAATTTAATTGAATTGAATGCCATTTCCTGAAACTGTCATTTCCTGTAGTTGCTGTTCAATTCCAGTTCCATTTCCTTGTTTGAATTGGAATTGAGTTCATTCCTGAATTGACCCCTGCAGTAAAACACACACTATTTACCAAGGGTTAAATGGTCCAGAATGATCCAAGTTACAATAAATTTAACATATAATGTGGAACTACAGTCAGCTCCACAATTATTGACACCTTGGTAAAGGGTTAAAAAAAATGTCATTGTGTTTGAAAATATGAGAGAAATCTAACCCTTGATTGAAGTATAGATAGTCTAAGAAAAGGGAAATCTTACTTTAAACAAAGAAACTTTTAATTACCCCTGTACTTAGTGCTTTGTCCACAAAGACATCTAATTCAAGGTAATCATGTCTGATTAGTACTAAAAAAGCTTTGTTTGCGTGTGTAGGCACCACTTCTGAAGAGGGTGTTCTTTTTGTTTATGGTGTTTTCTCGAAGCCTGTATCAGCAGTGGAGTGCACAGTCTATACCACGGCCATTTTCAAACACCATACCCTAAAAATCCTGCACAAATACCTCCCTCAGTACAGAGATACGGACCACCGGAACATGCTGGCACAGGTTAGCACCACTCAATGTGTGCAGATGTGTATGCCTATTCAAAGAATGTGTGGACAGTACACTACCTTTCTGCCTTGTCTGATTGTTCTGCCCTCTATCTGAGCACAATGAAAAGGTATGACTGAGGGTTTTTTAGAATAGAATAGACTAGAATAGAATAGAATAGAATACAATGGATTAGAATGCCTTTTATTGTCACTATACACATATACAATGAGATTAAATGCAACTCCTTCAGTGCAGACATGTATGTAGAAAATAACAGAAAAAATAAAATAAACGGTGCAAAACATTGCAAAAAGTTCTGCAGCGCTATACAGATGTGGAAAGGAATAAATAACTAAATAAGGTTTTATATACAGTGTGATATGCAGTGTGGGTTATTGCACAGAAATACTTTACTAATATTTTTCTGTAGCTGCTGTTGTTAAGCTGCTGTTGTTAAGCTTTACAAAATGCTGGTAAAAACAGCCTGTGCAATACAGTGTAATAGTGCAACAGGGTGTAGAAAGAGAACAGCTGTTGTCTGGATGTTCTTTACAAGTTCCTTACATCTGGGAAATGTTTTTCATAGGTATAATTCATCACCACATGCCCAACATAAAGAACACTGTAAATCACATATAAATCACTGTGTTGTGTTCCAAGGTTAGCTGTGTTTCAGTGACTGTAGCATAGCCATTAGTGTTATCCCTGGATGTAGTAGCACCTTTGTGGAGGCTAATTAGTTAGCTAGTAGCTTGCAATGTAGGCCAAGATGGTAATTTCTGTTTAGCCAATGATAATTCGGTAACTTCTGCTAACGATAATGATCAATTATTGTCGATCTACCATATCAAGTAAATCAAGCCAGATGCAGAGAGGTGAGCTACACAGCAAAATCAAATCATTCGATTTGCTACTTTGACAAAAAGGAGGAACAAAAATACCAAATAGTGCAGATTTCTACACAGTTACTGCAAAATGATAAAGTTCAAAATTCAGATAGTACTGAAAAGAATGCCAATGAAGCAGCAAAAGCACAATATTTCATATGGTCAGATTCACTAATTTGAGTGGATGTCAAGATGGGATAAACATGTTACAAATAGTGGACAATGTCTTCGTTTTACATGCACCAATTGCATCTAATGATCGCACTGCTAATTTATTAAGTAAAGTGATCATTTGTCATAGGTAAACACACCACAGCACACAGTGTGAACAGCACGTAATTCTTCCTCTGCATTTAACCCATTCACTTTTTGAAGCACGTGCTGGCGACTGTCCAGGGTGTACCCCGCCTTCGCCCACTGCAGCTGGGATAGGCTCCAGCCGCCCCCCACCCCGCGTGCAGGACAAAGGGGTAGAAAATGGATGGATGGACCATTTGAAGCAGCAGGCAGCTAGGAACACAGCACCTGGGAGCAGAATGTGGGGGTGGTACCTTGCTCAAGCGTACCTTAGTGGTGCCACTAGCAGTCCTGGGATTCAAACCCACAACCTTCTGATCCCAAGGGCAACTCCCTAACCACTAGGCCACTACCCACCCCTAGTAAGCCAATCAGTTACAGGACAGGCAAATGTTCTGTAATTATCAGATGTAAATGACACATTTTTCATATGTGTAGACTGTATTTGAAAATTGAGCTGTTCCAAAGTGAGCCCACAAGCTAGCCTGTAGGTAGACGAACTTGTATGACTCTCCAGAGCCTGCTGCAGCTGAAATACAGCCATTGTACTGTTTTAATAATGTGTCTGTATAGTTCTGCTACTGTAAACTATATGCTACTGTGCTGTGTGACTCCAGACAGTATAAAGGCTAAAGGAGGGATTTTGTGAATGGTGTGTTGCGATGCAGCAGCAGGGATGATGGCTCATGTTTAAAAGGAGTTTCTCCCTTCAACTTACAGTTAGTGTAGCCCAGATAAATGTCTTGGACCTTGTTTATACCAGATAATTTTATGTGACTTGTATCTGGATAGTGTCCTGATAAGATTTTAGCCACATGCATTGACACTTGGTAGACAAATACGTCTCTGGTCAGCCAGAATCTGATCTCTATATGTTGAGTAAAATAGAAAATTAGCTTGTATACAACAACCAATCACTTGTTCTGCTCCCCATTTTCTCTTCTGTTCAAAAGAACACCACAGCCAGTGTTTACAACAATAAAAATAAATAACCCTTCTGTGTCATCATAAAGCATGTGTGTTAAGGTGTATTGCAGTAAGAGGGTGAAGAAACAGACAAGGCAACAGGATTTCTTGAGCTGGCCTATTCCAGGTGGGCTACGGAACAAACATCAAATCCACGTCTGAACATGAGCTGAAAGGGCAGCGATGTAAGGGTTCTTTTTAGCAGTTATACCTCCTGGAATAGATCATTATGGCTGCTCTGTGTTGCAAGTACCTCTGTGTTGCCACAAGGGGGCTCTGTTGCTGCATTTGTTTGTCAGAAAGTGTAAATAGATGATGGTCAGCTGTCTGGGCCAGATAAAGGAGAATTAGCACAGAGAAAAAGCCTCCTGTGATTTGTGTGTGTGTGTGTGTGTGTGTGTGTGTGTGTGTGTGTGTGTGTGTGTGTGTGTGTGTGTGTGCACGTGTGTGTGT
>JBBPCX010069120.1:0-11612 GCA_037974365.1 Hydrocynus forskahlii
AAATATCTTCTCTCATAAAACTAGTGAATTCAAGTGCATTTTAATATTCTGAACAAAGTGCATGAACAAACTGCATTTAGAACAAGTGTTTTAAAAACTGTAGAAAGATATAACAACATTCTCTGTAGGCCTATAACAAAATAGTGTATCAAAACAAAGACTGACATAGCCCAGGGGGGCTGCCAGGAACACAGCACCCGGGGAGCAGTGGGGACGGTACCTTGCTCAGGATACCTTGGGTGCTTTGTGAATCGGTCTTGGGAATCGAACCCATGACTTCCTGATCGCAGGGCAAACGCTACCAGCTGCCCTTCGAGTGGGTGTGCTGGAAGCGTCTTGCCTCTTCTGTGCTTCATACTCTGCATGGCGATGGGGATGTTTTGATTTTATATGATAAATTAATCCTGACATTGAGAAAGTCTTTGTGGATTGTGCACTTTACAAACGGCTTTCCGCGTGTCTTTCTTAGATGTATCGAAATGCGCCCACACGGCAGACATGCTGACTCTAATCCAATCTGGCGCGTGCAGGCTGTGGTTGCGTCATCATTGCGTCGTCACTGTTTTGGTCACGTAAAAAAAAAAGTCATGCATTTTTTGCCATTTTCGGCTGAAAATTTTTGGTGGCCAAATATTCGGTGCATCC
Source organism: Hydrocynus forskahlii (assembly GCA_037974365.1). Classification (NCBI taxonomy): domain Eukaryota; kingdom Metazoa; phylum Chordata; class Actinopteri; order Characiformes; family Alestidae; genus Hydrocynus; species Hydrocynus forskahlii. The sequence continues at coordinate 646 of JBBPCX010069120.1, forward strand.
CTAATATTTATAAAAGTATATAGTCTAAAAAGTAACACAAACTGCACAACGGTTCCTCGATAATAATAAAAAAGACAATCCCCTTAAGTAATAAACTGTGAAAAAGTTCCATAAACAACACTCAAACGTTCCTCTGTTGGTTTGTAACATTCACAGCAAATATTCATGTGGATGTCAAACAGGTATTGCTAATTTTTTTGCAGCAAAAATGAATATAATTCAAACATCTTTAAACCTTCAGAGGTCTCAGCAAAAGATAACCATCAAGCAGTGAGCTTGCTGTTTACCACAAGAGTTTTTTTTGAAAGACTGACCTCTTGCTGGGCAGTCATCACCAAGTGCCAAGAAAACTTTCTGAATCACCTCACATGTGTATTTCAACTCTTTAGGGTAGTGAAAATTGAGAGCATACAGAGGCCAAAAAATGCATTTGGCAAATCAGTGATGTGCATTACCGCCATCTCCATTAGTATGATGGCATAGTCCACAATGTAAAGCCGAGGCCCCTACATCATTTTCAACCAGAGTCAGGATGGCCATCTTCACACATTTTGTGTAGCCTTCTTCTGGATCAGTGTCCTGTTAAGCACCAAAACAACCAAAAATGAATTCTTATATTTAAGAGCACAAAACGTGTAGTTAATGAAGTTTTAAGTTGTCAAAACATGTACTTACCAAGTATGTTATCAGAGTCTTCTCTGCTCTTACCATTTCCTTTTTCACCGTGCTGACGGGATTCCGCGCCAGCCCAAAATTACCATCGGCCCACCCGGTATGCCCGATGGCCAGTCCAGCACTGGTTCCTGTTCAATTATTTCTTTCCTTCACAAGGAAAATGTGCGATCCATAGCTGCATTGACAAAAGTCATGTTAGGATTCCTTTTTTCCATCTCCATTGCAATTGCCTCACGATCCTTTTCCTAGGTGTCTTCACCCCAGCGGGGTGGTCAGGAAGAAAATTAACCTCGGCTCTTCTTGCTTTTTTGAAACTGGGTCTACCTTCCTCACGGTTTCCCTTCCTTTCATTTACTTTAACTTCTTCACAGCCTGCTTTGCGCAGCTTTTTGACGGTAGTTTCCAGTCTTGAACACAATACTCATTCTCCATCCATTCCACCCATTTCCGCTTCCTGTTGACAAGAGCCATTGCTACTGAATCAGTTTCTGATCTGCCTGGATATGCAGTTCCCTCAAACACAGCTCGTGGAATTTTATTGAGTATATCACCTTTGATGTCTCTTGTCATGTTGAGCAGAGTGCCCTTTTCCTTGTAAACATCATTTCCCTTTTGGAGGTGCAATTGAATATCATAAGAGAAGGCTGGAATTGGAAAATGAGATGGCCATGGAGAAGACCGCCTAGAAACACCAAGTGATGGTCCTGCAGATGTTGTGGATGAGTCAGATGAACTTGGAGGTGATGCTGTATCCAGTGAAGACAGTGACACATCTGATCCATCAGGGTCAGGGTGTCACAGTGATGAGAAGTGAACAAGAACGTACCTTGCTATTTGGAGTTCACCCGTGTTGCGTGATGGAGGAGCCCAAGCGCGGACAGAAGCAAAAGGGCTGGTTTCGTCACGCTCTTTGATCTATGAACGCTCGAAAACACGAGTAGGATTCCCACCGGAATCTACGTTCACATTCACACACAAGCAAAGGTTTGTACTCACGTGAGTTGGGATGCAGAGTCGATCGGGCGAGGTGAAACTCAATGACTGAGCAAAGAGGAAATCCCATTTCCTGTTTATATACCTTGTGACGCGCTCGTTTCCTGTGACCTTTGCGCGTCACCTGACTTGTGCATGTGACACAGGGCTTGCCTCATAAAGCACTTTCAGGGTAGCTTTCTCAGGTGGAAGCTCTGAAAAATCTGTGAGGTTACAGAGTTCATTGCCAAACTTTGGGTCCTCGTATTGAAGAACAAATCCCTCTTTTAGTTGCAGCTGATCTTGCAGAATTTCTTTTAATCTTTGTTGGGGAGTTGGGGAGATCTGGCATGCTTATTTTTTAAATGTTGATTGGAGAAATGACGACATGCAGCAACATGTTCTAAAATTAAACAGAACTCTAAAAGAATTATGCTAATCATTTGAATAACAAGTCTTAACATTTTACAAACTGTAACATGAGACAAGCGTAGCAACAAATAACAGAATATTCATAAATAAGGGCTCAAAGGTATTTCACAGTACCGAATTGACCTAGAGGAAGTAGCCGAAGGCAACACCATTCTCAGTTATCATGAATCACAAATGCATTATCATATCAGTGATCAGAGCATCTCAGAGCAACTAAATCAGTAGCAACTCAGTGCAACAGAAATTTCTTTGGTGACACTAGAAGTTTTCCCCTGACAGACTAACGTACCAAAGGATGAAAGTCATTTAAATCATCAAATGTCAAGATGTCAGTCTCAGCATAACTTGTCTCATCCAACTCATACGATCGAAGATGGGAGCCTCATGCAAAGAAACCCTAGGTCTTAAGTGTCAAGAATTCTGTGTATTTTATAGAATTCTGGTAGGCCACCACACAGACCTGCAGAAATGATTATGCCCTCTTAAACTAATTCCATCCAATTGGACATCGGATGACAAAGACACATACTCCAGAGAAAACCTTCTTTCAAGGGCTCCTTTCCATGATGCATCTAAAGATGCAGCCTTTACAACTTTCACATTCACAAAATGGATACAATCTCTGAATAGATGTGCGTCAAGGTGATATGCAACCATTGACTGGTGTTTGGATGCCAGGGTTACTAGAACATTCTTGAAAGTTTGGGTATCATGGACAAGCTTTTTGAAAAAACTGTTTTGCTTCAAAATGCATTGTCCAAAATTCGACCACGGGACCAAAACACCTAACAAGATGTGCATAGCGTTCTAAATAATGATGTTTGGGTCGTAAAAGCAGATCAGAAAAAATCTCCAGTAGCAAACTACGATGGTCTGCTACTTTAGTTTCCAAAAAATTCAGCGATCTTTCTGAGAATTTGGTGCTAACAACAATTTCAGCAATATCTTTTGGATCCATGAGAATTTCCCATGCAGGCTCATGTTCTGGCACACGATCACCTATCACAAGAGGCAATAACCTCAGCAAAGACCAGTTTTCATGGCCATTGCCCCAGGTTGTACCTCTCAAAAAACTGGATTGGGGTATTTTGTGAGGCTTGTTAACTTTGTCATAATACTTGTATGGGAATGACATTATAGAGCATTTAACATCATCAAGGGAAATGAAGTTTTTCCTTATTAGTTTTTTGAGACATAAGGCTGATTCTACAGGCACAATCCCCTTAAAGAGATCATGCAGAATGTCGGGAGGGAAGCCTGTGATGGGATGGAAATGAGTCAAGTGCTTGCTTAAAACGCGCTCGCCTTTAACACCACAAATAACGTTATTGCCCAAAAGACTTCTCACCAGCAAATCGTGCTGCTCAGGAGTTCTTTGCTGAAAATCACAACAAGGAGTTTCTACCAGAGTGTCTCGACTGATCAGACAGAATCTGCAGAAACTGACAACAGAAAAACTCTCTTGAAAGCCAGCCAATCCATGTGCTGCCAAATTATCGGTACAAACAATAAAAATGGTTCCTTTCACATTTTGACATTTTACCTCAACATCTATTCCTTCCTTTTCCAAGACTGAAATGTCTCTCAGTATGGGGTTAAGGAATCTGTCAAATCCAAACAGCTTCACATCATCACTCTTGCCAAGAGCAGCCAACTGAATAGTCGACAAAGATTAACAAAACCTGGTAAGTTCAGCGGTATCCAGTAAACAGCGGTTATTTTGTGTTTTTTTTTCTAGAATTACCCAATGGATTGCCTATTTTAAACATGTCAATGTAAAGGCCTAAAGCAAAGCTAGATCCTGCTTCTTCAAACGGTTTACTGCATTGGAAGTATTGTCCATCTCTGAATGACTGAATTAAACCAATCAGAGTCTCTCCAGTGAAAGTAGGCACTCAAGCATTTGCAAAACTGGGACATATACAAAGGACTTATTTGCCACTCTGTCATACAGATACTCTACTGGTTGTACTACTGGAAATTTTGCCTCATAGTAACGGTTCCTACAGTAATCAGTGGCAAGAGCTCCCTTTGGTTTAGTACTCTGCTATAAGGGGTTAGCTCTAAGAACAGCTTTGGTCACTTCCTGGACAACAGTGTCATCAGCATCCCTGGTTGTGTTTAGAAAGTACCTCTCTCACATTTTGATGTGCATGCAATCTTGAAAAATGAACAGTTTCATTCAACTCTTCGAATCCTGTGTAGCCTGTCTTGAAATATGTAAAACTGTCTGCATACAAAGAAAAAGCAAAGCAAGTTTATGCTGTAGAGAAGGTGCATCCATTCTTTCATCACAGGTACTAAATGCTGATGTAGAGGGAATTTGGTCATCATAAACATCATAGACCAGTCTCCACAAATCCAGTTCCAACTGAAGTCCTTAAATCTTTCAAAGTGTGCTGTGTATGAGACCTACTTCTGACTTCTGAAAGTAGGTACCAAATTGGTTTTGAAATCACAATTTACAAATGGGCATTGGACTGTCTGGCGACTCCTTAAATGTGATCCTAAATGACTAAAAATGACTAAAAATATGTTACTACTATATGTAAAGGATACAATATATGAAACTGCAAATGAACAAGTAACATTTCATGTTAACACAAGCAGACATGCCAACTCTCATGGTCATCTACTACACTTAATGTAAATGAATACTAGGACAACTACATTTTTGTTTTTGCAAGATTTTTTCCAACTGCATTACCACTCACAAATGCCTCATAAATGTAACAAAGAATTCCAACATTAAAAAATAAAAAATAAAATCGTTTAATCGTTTAATTAAATACGTGCTTGTCAGCGAAAACACTCCAAAAAAGTTATGCACTAGTCATGCCAACCCTAGTTTTATACGCAGTCACAACATGAAAATTATTTTATCATTAGAATAAATCAGCTCTGTCGACTGATTATCTTTCCCTTGAGGTAACGTTAGCACGCTAGCAGTTAAACGCGGCAAGCATTGGCTGGCTAAAATACTGCAGTCTTAGTTATAATAGCAACATTAGTCTGAATTTAGAGATACTAAAAGCTGTTACAGATGTTGGTCGACAGAAGAAAGGTCCCCTACCTTATCTGAACATGAACTGTGCTGTGAACTTATTTGAAACTGTTGCCTCCAGAGCTTGTATCCAACTGTGCATGCGTGATTTTGTTTTAAAAACAGGTGTCTGAAATTCGCCCAGCAATTAGTAAAATTAATTAAATTAACTAAAATTATTCACTTTCTTAATTAATTCTTCAAGTTAAGACCACTATTTCCCAAGTTGTATTTTTTAGAGTGTATTTCACCATCCCACCATCCCTTTTTTGTGTTCTCAGCTGTACCAAAAATGTATAGTTATTTTTTATATGGAGATGTAGCTTAAGTTACATTAATATTTTTGTTACAAAATTAGTAAATTATATTTTTCTTAATAATTTAGCACTAAAAAAAAAAGCAGTGACGTCAGGGCCTCGTCCGCCACGCCCCCTCGTCCTCGTGCTGGGTTGTTCATGTTCGGGCGCTGAGCTTAGCAACCTAGCAGAGGATGAGGGGCCTGGACGCCACAAAAACAAAATAAATGCAGAGGATATCTGCAGTTTCTGCGTTAGTGTGGGGTTATTAGTGAACAATTATTAGTTCGGTTCTCAGAAAAAAACAGTGATGGACTGAAACCGCAACTGCTGATCTACGTTAAAGTGGGTTACTGTATATATTAGGGCATTAACGACTTCAGATTTTTTTCAGATCGACTTATCCATCAACAAAGTCGAAGTCGATTCAACTAGTCATTTGATGACATCATCACACAGATGCAGCAGAGGAACACATGTGTCCAACAATGAACAACTTTTATTAAAGTTCTCTGTATCATTAACAGTCAACATGAGAATTAAACAAAGCAAAACAAAGGATAATACCTTGAATTTTCTGGTAAATTTAAGTGTACAAAAAGAAAGGGGGAACAGCCACTCTGCATCCTCTGGACTGGATGACTCTCTGCAGTGCTAGCATCACCCATGTTAGCTAGCGGATGCCGTTTCAGATGGCCTTGCAGAACGCTGCTACTTTTAACACCGACTTGCAGATTGTGCAGATCACCATGCTGTTTGTGTGTCTAGAGTGAAGTATTTCCACACATGTGATGTGTGTCTGTCACCTTTTCTGCCATGTCTCTCATCTTGTTGTGGTCTTGTGTTTAGATTTCCCTCGCGCCAACGTTACCGCCCTTTTCACGAAGGGACTATAATAATTGGTTAAATCAAAGAATGCATGTCAGTGTAAGCCAATCAGAGGCAGAGATTCCTTTTGTACACAAGCATGGAAACAGAGAGAAGAGAAAAAACACGACTTGTCAACTTCTTTCAGGGGGTGTCGACTTGTGCCTCTGACGTTGATGCGTCGACTAATCAGCTTTTCTGTTAATGCCCTAATATATATAAACATATATAAAAAATATACTTATATGAATAATTTCTTTTTTAAATTATTTTTTTAATATCTAAACGGAATCCCAGACAGAATCCAAGACACAACAGTAGTGTTGGTAAATCCTATGTAAATTCTTCATGTACAAAGTTATAACTGTGACGTCCATGGTCAACAGCTGCTAGAGGCCACCATTGTTTAGTTTGTATTTTTGGGACTTTTATTATGAAGGGTATGGGTCTATTAATCACAGCTGAGTTTAGTTTTGTGTTAAATGCTTGAGTTTGTTTATTGGTGCTTGGTTTTGGGTGTGTGTATTTAAGGGGTTTATGTTCTGTGCACGGGTGAGTGTTAACCATCATTTTAGGTTCGTTTCTCTTCTGTCTCCTTTGAGAGAAGCTGAGGTTCAGTATCTGGTCCTCGCACCAGCCTTTTGTTTTGGAAGTAAATAAAAGTTATCAGCATGAATGTCTGCTTATGCGCCTGCCCTCATTTGGGAGAATGGGTAGAATGTGACAGATTAACCTACCAACGAAGCGCAGGCACCACAGGCGTGGCGTGGGGGAGCAAGGAGCTAACCCCAGAGGAAGAGGATTGCCTAACAGGGGAGTTGGCTATGCGGAGTGCTCGGGACTGGGCTGTTCGCTACAACCCAAGGTTACAGTGAGGAGGAAATGGGCGTGGAAGCCCGTCTGGAGCACCCCGGCAAAGGCGCTGGACATGGGTGCTCTTCTGACCCTCTGGCGTCTGGCGACCACTGGCGTCTTGCCAGGACCCTCGATCTGTGAGGAGGAAGCGGGCACGGAAGCCCACCTTGAGCACCCCGGCGAAGGCACAGGATGCAGGTGCTCTTTTGGTCCTCCCGTTGGCTCCGAGGACCCTAGAGCGAGAGGTCGCCGCAGCAGCAGAGTGAGAGGTCACCACACCAGCAGAGCAAGAGGTCGCAGCAGCAGAAGGTTGAGAGGTTGTCCCAGCAGTAGTTCGAGAGGTCGCCGCAGCAGCAGGGCGAGAGGTCACCGCAGCAGCAGAGCGAGAGGTCCAGCCCCCAGTTCCAGCTCCAAGAAGGCTGGCAGCCCCACAGCAGCTCCAGCCTCCAGTTCCAACTCCAAGGACGCTACCTGTCCTGGTCCTGGAGGGTGAGGTTAGAGTTAAAGAGAGGCTAGCCAGAGCAGCAGAGGCCCAAGAGGGGCTAGCATGCATAGCAGAAGCCTGATAGGGGCTAACTAGCGTAGCAGAGGCCCAAGAGGGGCTAGCTAACATAGCAGAAGCCCAAGAGGGGCTAACTAGCATAGCAGCTCCTCTCCTAATTACACCCTGGAGGGGACCTGGACCCTCCAAGAACTCTGAGATTTTGCCCCATGGGGGGCTGAATTTTTTAGGGGTGGGTACTGGGGTTTTGCAGGGCTCTAGGGGAGCTCCCAAGAGGGGGTCAGTCTTGGAGGCCACAGAGGAGCCTCTTGGAGGGAGTTCGATCCCGGAGAGAGCTCTGCCCTGGAGAACAGTGAGGGGCTCCGTACCCAAGGACAAAGAGGAACTCCTGGTAGGAGGTTCCGACTCTGTGGCCTTCCACAGAGGGGCTCCCCGGAGGGGGCTTCGCCCATGAGAACGGTAATGGGCTTCCCACAGAGGGGCTCCCAGTAAGGGGGTCCCCCCCTGAGGACAGTGAGGGGCTCCTGGTTCGGGGGCTCCGCCCACATGGACAGAGAGGGCACCTGGTACGGGGTTCTGCCCCTGAGGACAGTGATGGGCTCCCTGCAGAGGGGCTCCAAGAGGCTATGTAGCCTGTCGTTGCAATGGGAAACCAGTTCATCAGTAGTAGATATTCAGACAGACAGATATTCAGTAAGAATAAGCTTATCAGTTCCAAAGCAAAGAATAGGTAAGAATAGGTAAGTTACAAAATGAAATTTTGGTCGGATATGGGCAGATTGGATGCAGCACATTTGAGAGTGGTAACTCCTGTACCGCAGATAAGATCAAGTACATGACCATTAGAGTGTGTGGGAAAGTCAATGTACTTCAGTAAACCATCTTGTAAAATCCACAAGAGAATTATTAACATAATCAATATGAATACTAAAATATCCCAAAAACATAACATTAGTGGACAAAGCGCATGGGGAAGTTATTTAGGTAGAATTTGCAAATCTTTATTGGGTTTCGGTGGTCGGTACAAAGTAAGTAGTATAACAGGAGTGGGCCCACTGATCTCTAAGGCAAACTTCCCTTCTTGGTAGTAAAAGGCTTGCTCTAAGGCCAGAACACATGACAACAGACAAGATATGTGTTATATTTCAGGTATATATGTTTGATAATCCACACTTATAATTCAGTAGTTAGAGCTGCTTAAATAAACCTATATTGAGGTTGTGACCAGAGGTACAGTCTGTGCAGGTCTATGCAATACAACAATGTTACCAACTAAAAGAAAAAAAGCATTCAAATAAAAAAATCTAAGACCATTTTATCTTAATCACTAAGCATTAAACTGTCCGCAAAGGATTTGTGATGGATCGTTTAAATATATTGTCTGTCATATCTATGATGCCTCAAGTGAGCAATGTTTTTCAAAGTCTCAACCGCAAATTTGTTGTCTAGCTGAAAAAAACTGGCGGGTAGCAAAATAATCAATAATAAAATGAAGATGAAAAGAAAAATATTGTGAATACACAATCAAAACCATGCATATCTCAGTGTTTTACTATAGCAGTGATTCTCAAAGTGTGTGGCGCACTGTTGCACAGCAAGGGGGCGCAAGCACAACAAATCTTAATTAGGTACCTTAGCCACTTCCCTGTACGCTGGCTGGGGATCGCGGACGGTTTCCGTGGCGTCTCACTTTCGGCTCCGTTGCGCTGTCGGCCTCTTCTCTCTACTCGTCTCTTGCTACTGGCCGTCTCCACCCCGCAGCAAGCCACCTGCGAAATAAAACAAAGAGACGCCGTCCTCACCGCGACTCGGCTCGCCTTCTCGCCATTGCCAACCCCAGACTCGGACTCTGGTACCTCAGTCCGCTCACAGACCCGAATGTGGTGAGGCTGCCATCTTCCAGTCGTTTGGGAGAATCTTCCTGGCCAAACATTCCCCCACAAAGGTCCAAAAACCGTGCACACCGATAACCAATCTTAGCGAAAGTAGTGGGGGACTACCAGCCAATCATGATCCAAAACCCATAATTTTATTATATCACACGAATCACACACTGATTTACTGGCGGTCTTGCAGGCCATAAAAAATTTAAAAAGCTAGAGGCTATAGGCTAGAGGCTATAGGCCTGGTCTATAGCCTCTAGCTTATTTGATACATTGCTACTGAGGCAATGTTATACTCTGAAACAATATATACACACAATCGGGTCTATATTAACCTAATGATACCCAGACTGTACAAAACATTGCTGATAGGTCTCTTACGGAATCAATTATTTTTGGACACACATACAGGAAAAAAAGAAGATTTCGATGAAACGGTATGTGATTGGCAAATTTGGTTTGTGACTTTCATGATCAGCAGCCCAAAATCTATAAGGAACAACCAACAGTGTTCAAGAAGCAAAAACCTTGTGCGCTGTAATTATCTTAGCAGTAAAATGTTCATATTTGTATCTTTATTATATCTGTAACATTACATTAACTTAGAATGCTCTGTACATGTGGGCTTTGTCTATAAAAGTTAGTTCATATTAATATTCAGGAGTGTGTTTATTGGTGAAGTTTTGAATGGAAAACTTGAGACCAGCAATATGGTTACAGTCTGCTTCTCAGAGTTTGAGGCATGTGTGGAAACAATCATCAACAAAGTGAAAGAATCCCTTGAACAGCAGCAAGCAGTCATTTTGACAGACAGACAGGGCAATGAAATTATTGACTCTGAAGGAACTATGTATGTTTGACCTTGTTGTATTACTGTAATGTGAAAATACTATTTCCAGCATTACTAGGGCTACCTTTTAATGATGAAATGCTTATCTGAAAACAGTTTCAACAGTGTATTTTGATCTCACTCAAAATCTGTTGCTCAGTGTCTCTCTTACAACGACAATAATCATTTCCCAATTATTGACATTTCAGGATCAACATACTGGAAGCAGAATCCCAGAAAAGTATTTGCAGTGCCAGAACAACAGGTGGGGCTCTTACAGGGCAATAAAAGGAGAATGCTGAGGTAATTGAACTGTTTTTCTTGCACCCCATTTATATAGTTTGTAAGATTAAAATGCTTGTAAACAACACTTGAATGTGTATTGGGCCATTAATATACCTAAACAGTAATACAATAGGGATTATAATACTGTAATGTATAAAAAAATTTTATATACTTAACCTCTGACCCCGCTGTTGCTATGTGATACTATTCAGCAGCAGCTGTTCATGTGAAATTTTGACAATGAATAATGTTGTTAGGGAGAGGGAAGGGGAGGACGCACACAGCCGTTAAGTACTCAATACACTTTAATATCACACTGGAATGGAAA
>JBBPCX010069121.1:171-11611 GCA_037974365.1 Hydrocynus forskahlii
GAGAGAAAGAGAGAGAATGAGAATATGAGAGAAAGAGAGAGAATGAGAATATGAGAGAAAGAGAGAGAATGAGAATATGAGAGAAAGAGAGAGAATGAGAATACGAGAGGGAGGGAGAGAGAGAATGAGAGAGAGAGAATGAGAGAGAGAGAATGAGAATGTGGAAGGGAGAGAATGAAAATGAGAAAGTGAGATAGAGAATGAGAGAGGGAGAGAAAGGGGAACTGTGTCCGAGGGGGAAAAAAATTGAGAGAAAGAACGAGGGAGATAGCGAGGGATGGAGGCAGGAGGAAAAGAACATTTGATGAGGGAGGATATGAGTTTGATGAAATCGGATGAAGAGAGGCAGTTCTATTAACTGAGGAGATGAGAGAATGAGCGAGAGAATGGTAGAGAGAGAGGAAGGGTGAGTGTGAGTAAATGAGAGAGAGGAAGAGTGGGAGAGAGCGGATGAGGGAGAGGAAGGGTGTGTGGGTGAGTGAGGGACACAGTAGGAATGGAAACGCAAGAGAGGAAGAGCTAGTGAGGGAGAATGTTAGAAAAAAGGACGATTGGGAAAGTGAGAGAGAGTGGGTGAGTGAGGAATAGAAGTGACACGAATAGTGGGAGAGAGAATTTGGAAGAAAAAGGAAGAATGGATTAGAGGATGAGAAAAGAACAGAAAAATAGGTCAGACTGAAGAAGATATGGGAGGAATGAGGGGGCGATGTCCAAGAAAGACAGAGTGGGAGAGGGATTTGAGGGAGGAAAGCTGGGTGAGCGAGAGAGGTAGAGTGAAAGAATAGGTGAGAGAGAGAGAGAGTCTGTCTGTCTGTCTCAGGGTTTATAATGAAGAGTCTTTCACAGACTCAACTCCTTATCAGAAGAAGCCAAGAACTCCATTTCCACCATAAAAGAAACACCCCCACACACACACACACACACACACACACACACACACACACAGAGTGAACGTGGACCGCACTGTAGACGGTCATAATTATTAGGAAACCTATTACGTGTTGATGGCTCATAATCGAAACACATTTATAACATGCACAACAAATTCACACATATGAAACATGAATATCAGTCTGTGCAGAAACACACAAAACCAGTGAACAACCATAACATTAATGTAGCTGCAAATGATGGGAAAAAAGAAAGGTAATCATCCGCACAAAGAAATCCCATCACTGCTGCCTAGAAGAATCGGTAAACTCTATTGGAAACTGCTGAAACTGCTTCTGCTATGATAAGGACAACAAATAAATCTTTGCAGAAACACTCTATATTAAATGCACTATGTTATATAGACACAAATATGCTGGGGTATAAACACTGGGGTGGTCTAGTGGTAAGGCCTTTGGCCCTGCAATCAGAAGGTTGTGGGTTTGAATCCCATCTGCTAGTGTCATCACTGATATGCCCTTGATCAAGGTACCGTCCCCACACACTGCTCCCCGGCGCCCCTCGTTGGTGGCAGCCCCCTGCTTCACTTGGTGAATGGGTTAAATGCAGAGAAAGAATTTCACACTGTGTGTTGTGGTGTGGTGTGTTCATGCGTGACTATAAGGGGCCACTTTACTTTAAATAATTTACTAGTAACACAAGTAACACAGTAATTGTACATGATGGAGACAAACAGTAGTTCAGTAATATTGACATAAGTCGTGATGTTGCAGATCGTAAGGTTATTGCACATAATCATAATGATTTAAGCACAATAAAAAATGACCGGTCTGAGTAGCAGTAGATTTTTGTACAGATTATGATGTGGATATGTGACAAGGGGAGGAGTTATAGAGTCTGATAGGTGGGTGTGTGACAGGGGGAGGAGTTAAAGAGTCTGATGTCGGTGAGGAGGAAGGATTTTCTGTGGTGTTCAGTGGAGCACTTTGTGCTGGTAGATCTTTGGCTAAAAGTCCTCCTCAGTTCAGCCACGACACTGTGGAGAGGGTGGGCTCGTCAAGGCTCTGTTAAACCTCCACATTGTATTACTGCCCTTATATACTCTGAAAAATATGCGCTTATGGCTGGAGAATATGACAGTATTTTTCATTGATGAGGGACGCTACATTACAGTACAGTATTTTCAATATGTTGTATGTCATTAGTACTTAAAGAGCACTGAGCAGCTGTGTGTTTCTTTATAAACAGCTCAATTAGACCTGTTTAACCGAATTTTGGGCAGTACAGCATAGAGTCGATGTTATTTAGACTCAGTGTTTGATGATGTGGTTAACAGTATTGGTTGCAAACTTTTAGACAAGATATTGTCATATTGTGTAAATGTATCAGTATCATAATATAACCATATCTACCATCCCTAAGTACGCATACAGTACTGCACAAAAGTCTTGAACTGCCCCACATTTCTTTAGATTTTGCTTTGAATTACCTCATTGGTTCAAAGATACTATTTTATGCCTGCCAGACTCTCTTATCTTTGGCATATTTGTTGCATATTTGGGGCAGCTGTTAGCCTGATGGTTAGGACAGTCACACCACAATCAGGAAGTCGTGGGTTTGATTCCCAAGACTGCTAAGCACCTCGGAGTTACCCTTGAGCAAAGTACCGTCCCCACACACTGCTCCCCGGGTCTGTTTGCCTGGCTGCCCGCTGTTTCACTTGGTGAATGGGTTAAAGAAAGAATTTCATGCTGTTCACACTGTGTTCTCTTCAAGGCTACATTAAAAATACAAGAAATTCTGGTTCTTTGGAAGCAAAATTCAGAGAAATTGGGGGGTGGCTACAGACTTTTTGTGCAGTACCAAAGAGCATTTCCTTCCCTGGCTGGGCAATAAAGCTTATTCAATTCAACACACACACACACACACACACACACACACACACACACACACACACACACACACACACACACACACAGACACGGACGGACGGACGGACGGACGGTTGGTCGGTCGGTCGGAATTCCGCTTCTCTCGGTCGATGTGACTGTGAATGTCACCTTCACTCAGTTTCACTGATTCTTACTCGGTTTTAACTGTAAATGCTGATTGTTTGCAGTTATAATAGATGAGCTCATTATGGGTTTTAAAATCTGGTCCAGGACCAACAGAAAAGATGAGCAGGACTTTTGCACACGGGACTGGTGACCAGATCTCGAGCGATACATCATGACCACCAAGACACATCATGATCCCATCACTCAAACCACTTGCCGAGTTGGTCTAGGACACATGTTTCCACTTGTCTTTTGTAGTGCAACACTAATGCATCTTGCATCCTTGTCCTGACAAGGACATCATAGGAAAATATGTCATACGTCATTGCGTCAACACTTGGGGGGTTGGACAAAGTGTTGCATGCGGTTCATCAAGGGCGTAAGTTTGCTTTTGACGGTAACTTAACTCCAGCCATAGTGCAGTCACTAACATCTTTCATACGTGAATATCATGTACATAGTACATATGGGGACCTACAGACTGGTACTGTCGTCCACAGAACCAAGAACAATGAAGACGCTGACACCCAGTAACCCACCTGGAGCTGTGATTGTTCTGTGACTGTTGGGAATATGACTGTTGGGACTATGACTGTTGGGACTGTGACTGTTGGGACTAACCCATGTGGAGCTGTGATTGGTTTGTGACTGTGGGACTGTGACTGTGGGACTGGGACTGTTGGGACTAACCCACCTGGAGCTGGATTGGTCTGTGACTGTCGGGAGCGGGACTGTCTGGAGGGGGACTGTGACTGTTGGACGCTGGGACCGTTGGACTGTGGGACTGTGACTGTTGGACTGTGGGACTGTGATTATGGAACTGTGACTGTGGGCCTGGGACTGGGACTGTTGGACTGTGGGACTGTGATTATGGAACTGTGACTGTGGGACTGGGACTGTTGGACTGTGGGACTGTGATTATGGAACTGTGACTGTGGGACTGGGACTGTTGGACTGTGGGACTGTGACTGTTTTGACTAACCCACCTGGAGCTGTGATTGGTCTGTGACTGTCGGGAGCGGGTTTGTGGGATTGTGACTGTTGGATGGTGGGACTGGGACTGTGGGACTGGGACTGTTGGACTGGGACTGTTAGACAGTACATTCTCTGTGCGCTATACTCGGGGTTTGCTCAACTGCGCTATACTCAGGGTTTGACATTAGCGCAAGACTGCTAGTTTAAATAAAAATATCTTTTTGAAAGTATTTGACACTATTTTTCATGGTATTTTTTAAAGCTGTCTGATCCAGCTTTAAAGTTGTCAGTTTGTATGCATAATGAAGTTTTACTGTAGATGTGAGCGAAGTTAATTAGCTAGCGCAGTTAATTATCTGCCGCAGTCGGTCCGTCAGCTGGCGTGATGGAGAAAAATGTCACCATCATACAGGAAGAGGATGTGGCAGGATGAGTGACAGATTCATTAGACGCTTAATCTTCCATAACACCACATTCTATTTTCTTCAGATGCGTTTATTCCTCCGAGGCCTGCGGCTGTGCAGAGGTGTTTCAATGTTCAGGCGTCAATCATTATTCCTTTGTGTGGAGTTTTTGCTAAAGACCTTTCTTCTATGTCAGCATGAAGAATAAGAATGACATGCGTTTAATGATGATGTGATTATGATGTAAGTGACTTACACAATTACGCAAATTATTTTGCTGTAAATCCCATATTTATTCATGTTTGTGGAATTTTACAGAAGACAATGTGTCCTAATCAAACTGTGTCCCTTTTAAGGGCAGTCAGTCCTTTAACATTTAGGCTTATGTTTCAGCTATGAATCTTAACAATCCAACCACTATAAATGATTTGGTGAAAAATAATGCAAATAGTATATTTAGGAGGATGAGAATGGAACTATGGAACCAGCAATAGGCCCTTACTCTGTAAGAACAGACGTATGAGTGTATGTGTGTTTTCCCTCTTGATACTGATAATAATATGGCACTTTACTGTTCATGAACAAGTGTCCAGAATGCATTGCAGCAGTAAGTACAGAGTTGATGGATATTCACTTTACAAATAAACAAAACAAATCTGCATAATTACATGTTCAAGGTGTAAGCAAAGTCATTCTGAGTGGTTTGAAATGTTCTTGAGAAACTTATCCAGTCAGAATTGTTCACAGTGGTGGTAAAATGAACCAGATGTCTGAAGTGTTCTGAAGTGACTTTGTGTTTCAAAATAAGAACACCTAAAAAGAAAAAAACCCACCTTTCCAGGTGCTTTGGAAGCTGTTAAAGGTGCCATTTAAACCCAGTGGTTTTGTTTGCTTTTTGTTTTTGATGCACATTAAGTTTCCTTGGAGTGAACCTGGATATGCATTCAGAGAATCAGTGTTTTGCAGATCAGACAGTTTTGAGTGTATTATTGACTTGTGAGTATAATCCTCAGCAGAACTCTTATTGCATATACTACAGTTTTGTCATTGGACAGTTTCACTGAATGTCTTTCTTCCCCTTTTTTAGCTACATCTCAGCAATTCACTCTACTGTACAAAAGTCTTAGACAGCCAAGAAAACCAATGTGTTTTGTCAGCAAAGAATACAGAGGCAACTCCAATGCACATGAAAAATAATTGGAAAGTGCAGGGCTCCCCTAGTGGCCGTTCTTTGAGTAGAATTAAATCCTCAGACAATTTAATTAACATTACAAGTCATATATTTTAATTTTATGATTTGAAATGTAACAATCTTTTAAAATTCAGTTTCACTTCTGAAATCTGGGGGCCCCCTGAACAGTGAAACTGTGAAAAGGGGTTAGTATAAGGACATAAGGTGGGTTACTGCATACTGCAACCACTTGTATAGAGGTTTTGTAACTGGTCATACTGGCCTTCCTTGGTTGGAAAATGATTAAACTAAGACACTCAGTATACAGGTTAATTGTTTTTTATTTCTTGAGTAAATCCACACTTTTTTTTCTTGAATAAATCCAGATCAGCACCTATACATTTTGCACAGTACTGTGTATTTGTTAACTCTCTTGGATATTAAACCTCAGACAGAATAAACTTAGTGGGAGTTCTTTTGTCCGATAGTTTGCTGAGGAGAAGATTGGAAAGTGGGAACGTGACTCATGATATTTTTGAATATGAATAATATTCCCAAAATACTCGGAGCGTGGCCAGACAGACGTGGAGGGCAGTTAATCATGTTCCACTAGCACAAGAGTTTGTGTCCAATCAAGTCCCTGCAGTCCAGGAAATGAATTAGAACATCTTGAATTGAAACTGCACCTTCGCTGGTGCTGGGTTTTGTCCAGGGGAGTAACAGTTCACACAGTTCATTATTCAGTTTGGTACAGTTATACTGGGGCCTCAGCTTTGTGATACAGCAGAAATAAGGAGTGGCGGAAAATGTGCCTTACGTTTGCTGTGAAACAAAACGAAATCTCCATTTGTATGTTTAAGTTAACAATATGATCTATATTCGGGTGTGTGTGTGTGTGTGTGTGTGTGTGTGTGTGTGTGTGTGTGTAGGACCAGCTGTGAGCTGTGCAAAGTGGTTAATTAGAGACAGTGAGTTAAGCAGATCGATAGAGACTTTATAAAACAACAAAACACACACACACACACCTGAAAGAGCAGACAGTGCTGTCTGGGAATAGCCGGGCAAGTATGCATACTAATGAAGCTCCTCTCACATCTAATCTGTATGTGTGTGTGTATATGAGTGTGTGTATGTGTGTTGGCTACAGTGAGCTGGTCCTTCCAGTCTGTCTGTCTGTTTTATTGCAGCATCTTAATCTTATACAGTCGGAATTGGCCTTAAAGGACTCTAAAAGAAATAGTCCACTTAGTTTACTTTTTACTGTGTCTGTATCATCACTTTATCACAGTAATACAGATATTAATAAACCTTTGAAAAGAGGCTCACTTTCTAGGAGAAGCCAGTGGCCGTTTTGTTTTGGCAAAAAAGTGTTTTCCCCAAATTAGTCATCTCCAATTTAACCTACTAACTTTCAGTACCACTAACACTGTGGCGGTGAAGGCTAGCACATGCTTCCTCCTGGTTAGTCACATGTAGTCAGCTGCTGTATCTTTTCAGAATGCTGCTAACACAACAGCATTGTAAGCATTGAAACCTTGAGTATCACTTGTAGGATTTGCATTCACTGGTTGACTAAAATGCACTAGTTGGCGCTGTAGGCAGCATTCAACTACTCAAGGGGGGCACCTGTGGTATGGTGGCGATAGAAACTGCAGTGAACAGGCAGGAGCAGAGTCCAGAAATTAACACCCAAAGTTGATTTAGAAATACTAAACCATATAGAAGCAATTCCACTGAAAGCAGTGGGAAACTACAACAATATAGAGTCTCATGATCCATATCCGGGAGTTTTCAAGACCCACAGGCACTGATGGGAAAGGGCCATTTGACTGGCATGCAAAACTTTCACAAAACAAAGTGCAATTTGTTTGCAACAGAAACTCACAGTGTAATGTGAAATACAGGCCAGTAAACTCCCAAGGATATCTCAGTTATCTGCTGCTGAAGGCAAAGGCTCTAAACTAAATTCAGGGAAAGCTTTATGGACTGGGAGAGTGTAAAAGCTTTCTGCTGCAGTAATGTGGCCTGTATCTCGCTCCGAAGGGCTCTCTGGCATGCAGAGAAGACAACTGTTTGCAATTAGCATTTAGCTTGATAAGTTGTTTATCTCCCATCGGACTGATGGAACCAGTGTTGGGAAGTGTGGAGATTCATTTTAATTTCTCTGTGAGAGGCAGAGACGTGAGGAGGACAGTGAGGGCTGAGCTTCTGAGAGCTGTTGTGATTGATCCCAGTCTAATGTAAACTGCATGATAGAGTGCCTGAGGTTGAAACTTATTTTGCATATCTCATAGCTCATAATGCAGCATCTGCCTTTAGCCTCAGCTAACGTGCCGATACTGATACTTCTTAGTTTAAAAACCGCTACGCCTCAAAGTTTTTTTTTTTTTGTTTTTTTTTTTTAATTTACACAATTCTCTGAAGATGAGCATAATACTTATAAGCAGTCTATTCATGCTACCCTATCGAAAAATGCTACCTTAAAGTTTATACACTCCTTATTTCTGCTGTATCATCTGAGATTAGACTGCCATGCTGAAATTACTCACACACATTACTACCTCACAGAGAAAAACACAGTTAACAATATGACACCACACAATGTTTGTTATTTTAGAAAATAACTATTATTATATATTTTTTTTTTTGCCCTCAGATTTCCAGTTCAGCATTTTCTGGTGAGATAGACATGATTCTGATACCAAGTGTAGGATCAGTGGTATAGGACCTGGTATGGGATCTCTAGTCTGTTTTGCCCGTGCAGTGGGTAGAAAAAACATGAAAAATTCATGAATATAGACAGTCATGTATCTTAAAATGAAACTGATTGACAGATCTGAGGTCCAGGCAGAGTGGATCCTGGCTCTGCTATTATATGGCTGGATGGTTCTAGGTGTTTCAAAGCCAGACATTAAACAGTTTGCACAGGTGCATGACTCATCTCTTCTGACTGGACACACACGTACACACTCACACATGCACGCCCAAATCTGAGAATGTAGTCTAGACAGAACTGTTAAGTCTCCATTTTGTCTGTGTGGAATAGTGCAGGGTGAGCGCCTGGGATTAGTGCTTTAATATGCTTGATCAAGCAGCTTTTCTGAAAGTGTAGAGCTAAATCTGTACTCTTTGCTTTCCACATTCAGAGCCAGAAAGAAGTTTAGTCTATAAAGGAGTTTGTAAAAGTCATGTCATTTCAGAGCTGTGGTGCAACATGTTTTAATGCCCTGACATAGCAAGCCAACCATCGTCTTAATTTGTGCTCATTATAGTTCCCTCACTGTTGGTTGTAATTAGCTCTTGTCATTGCTGTTTTGTCCATTTTAGGCATGTTGAATCTGCATTGCAGTTAGGAGAGAGACAAAGGAGAGTGACACAAGTGAACAGCACTCTCAGGAGGGCACACAGTGAGAATAGTCTGATTTTTCAGTGCAAGTAGCAACGTTTATCACTGTCCATGTGCGTCTGTGGCTGCCTAGCGCTCTAATATGTGCTCGTTATCTGTCCCAGATAAACTGTTGGTTGTAGTAGACAGTTTTGTCCATGTAGGCATGTTGAATCTGCATTGCTGTTTGTCTGTGAGAAGTGAGAAACAAGAGAGCAAGGCAAGTGAACGGCACTCTCAAGAGGGCACATAGTGAGAACAACCTGATTCTTCAGCGCCAGCGCAAGTACTAACGTAATGGATATGAGCGTTTTAATGAATTCTTTTGCCTTTTGTGTGAACTAATCTGTACAGTCTGTCAACTGTTTAGTTTTATAGAAAAAGGGCAAAACTGCCTTTTTTTTGCAGTGGCAAGTTGACCATTCTGTCTTTCTGATTAGACTGGATAACAGCATGAGAAGTGCATGTGCATTAGGGCTGGACAACATTGCTAAAATATATGATGATGATAAGTCAAGACCTTTTTCACGATACACAAGATTCATAAAGTTTTGTCTTTCAGTGGTTTGATAAGTTTGAACATACAAACTTGCACTAGCGGCACATTTGAATCATTTTAAATACTGACGAAACCTTTGTGTTTGTGATTTTTATTCCAATATTTCACACACTGCTCTGCACTGCACTAAATCTAATTTAACAGTCCTGATTATGATTTGCTTGGAATTAAACATAAAGTTGCTCAGTGTTCTTTAAGTACTGACAATATCCACAAATGTACAGGAAATTGTTTGTTTTTTTTTCTTATTATTTTGTGCGTTAAAAAAACAACTCCTGGGATGTCTGTCAGATCTGCTCCCCTCTCAGAAATTGATCTAGATCAGATTTTCACATTCTCGTAGCTCACTTACATCAAATAAATCTAACCTTTGCTTTTGGTTTGTTTACTGTGCCATAAAGAAGCACTAAATCTGTCTGAGTGGGTTGGTTTTGAATGGATTTCGTGCAGCCGGACCGTTACTTGTGGACAGCAGCTTTAGATCTGCATTGCGCCAGAATGGCGCGTTCAATAGTGTGAACCGCCTCAATAAACCTGATGTAAACGGCATCAACACACACATAAATAATACAAACTATTGGATTTACTCTATAAAGTGCAGCGTTCCCAGAGTACAGTAAAGTTTAGGAATAATTGACTGCTCCGCACATTGTGTGTGGGTTAGAAAGTGTGTGTGTGTGAGAAAGTGTGTGTGTGAGAAAGTGTGTGTGTGTGTAAGTGTGTGTGTGAGTGTGAGAAGAAGAGACAGATGATCAGTACAGTCATTCCCCTTTTCTTCCAGCATGACAGCTCTATTTCCCTGTAGCATTTATTTTCCACTCACGGTCTCTCTCTCCCTCTCTCGCTCTCTCGCTCTCTCCTTCTCTCTCCTCTCTCTCTCCTCTCTCCTCTCTCTCTCCTTTCTCTCTCTCTCTCTCTCCTCTCTCACTCTCTCTGTCCTTCTCTCTGTGTCTCGCTCTCTCTTTCTCATGGTCTGTCTCTCTCTCTCGTTCTTTCTTCTTCTGCCTCTTCTGCTTCTGCTTCCTCTTCTTCTTCTTCTTCTTCCTCTTCCTCCTCCTCCTTTCCCTCTATCTGTATTGGAATTTGGAATATCTGAAAGGGTTGAGTATTATATTCCTCACTAATGAAGTGTGTGTGCTGTTTATTTCCTGAGGGGCTGAGAGAGTGTGTGTGTGTGTGTGTGTGTGTGTGTGTGTGTGTGTGTAATGGTGGGATTAAGGCTGAATGTCTGACGGTCAGTGTCTGATCTGGGGTCAGCTCAGTATTGGATATTTATCAAAGCGTTGATTTGTGCAAATTCAGCCTGACAGTCTCACTACATCTATACAATTTTTAATAACTTTCTTTCTTTTGACCTTTCTTTTGATCATTTCTTTGACAGTCTGTTTTTCCATCGTTTCTTTTTCGATATATTTTTCGATCTGTTCCTTCTTTCGACCTTTCTTTGGATCATTTCTTTTGTTTGACCTTTCAGTCTTTCCTTCGATCATTTCTTTCTTTCAACCTTTTTTTTTTTTTAGTGATTTTTCTTTCAACCTTTCAATCTTTATCCTGATCATTTCTTTGTTTCAACCTTTGTCTTTCTTTCGATCTGTTCTTTCTTTTGACCTTCCTTTCAATCTTTCTTTCTGTCAACCTTTCCTTCGATCTTTTGTCTTTTCATCTGACCTTTCCATCTTTCTTTCTTTCTCTCATCATATCTTTCAATCTTTCAAATGATCTCTTTTGATGTGTCATTCTTCTGATATTTCTGTCGATATTTCTTTGGGCAGTAAAGGAGAAAACTGTTATTCTTTCATTTTTCTGTCTCATTTAAACTGCCTGCATGTCCTCTGTTCACTGTGCAGCTGGGGTCTGGGCTGTTGTCTCCCATTTACCTCCAGGCTGTGGTCACTGATTATATTTCATTAGTAATTCTCTTTCTGTGTCTCTCTCTCTCTCTCTCTCTCTCTCTCTCTCTCTCTCTCTCTCTCTCTCTCTCTCTCTCTCTCTCTCTCT
>JBBPCX010069122.1:0-11610 GCA_037974365.1 Hydrocynus forskahlii
GGGCTCGGACCTGGACTTTGTAAAGCTGCTTTGTGACAACCTGGTTGTAAAAAGCGCTATATAAATAAAATTGAATTTAATTGAATTGAATTGAGCTGTGTGCTCCGGGGAGTCCCAAGACCCCCAAGATGCCAACACCATCCCGGAGCCATACCGGGATTTAATGGAAGTCTTCAGCAGATGTAGGGCTGTTCAACTCCCTCCTCATAGGGTCTATGATCTCGAAATCAATCTCCTGCCCAGTACAACTCCACCCCGCGGCCGGCTGTATGCCCTGTCCAAGGACGAGCAGCGTGCCATGGAGGAGTACGTTGCCGAGGGGCTGCACAATGGGATGATCCGACCCTCCTCCTCTCCTGCGGCCGTGGGATTATTCTTTGTGAAGAAAAAGGACGGAGGACTCCGCCCATGCGTCGATTATCAGGGTCTCAACAAAATCACTGTGAAGAACCGTCATCCACTCCCGCTTACTAACACCGCCCTGGATGCTCTCTCTGGTGCCACCATCTTTACGAAGTTGGACCTCCGAAGTGTATACAACCTCGTACGCATCAGGGAGGGCGATGAGTGGAAGACAGCCTTCATTACTCCCACCGGCCATTACGAAACACTGGTAATGCCGTTCAGTTTGTGTAATAGTCAGGCTGCATTCCAACAACTCATTAATGACATGCTGAGGGACATGCTGGGTCGCTGGGTATTTGCTTACCTAGACGACATATTGATTTACTCTAAGACGGAAGAAGAACATCACCAGCATGTCCGTGCAGTGTTAAAGAGGTTCCTGGCCCACCGACTGTTCTGCAAGTTGGAAAAATGCGCTTTCCACCAGCGTTCCACTACATTTCTGGGATTTATTATTACTCCTCAGGGTGTGGCCATGGATCCCCAGAAGCTGGATGCTGTGCGAAACTGGCCTCTACCCGCTTTGCTTAAACAGCTCCAGCGCTTTCTGAGGTTTGCAAACTTCTACTGCCACTTTATGTGGGGCTTCAGTTCAGTCGCGGCGCCTCTCACTGCTCTCACTCGTCCCTCCAAGACTCCATTCCAGCTCACCTCCGATGCCATCCAGGTATTTCACCGTCTCTGTTCACTCTTCACTTCAGCCCCCATCCTCATTCACCCAGACATTACCAAACCGTTCGTTGTCGAAGTGGACGCTTCCGATGTGGGCGTAGGAGCTGTCCTCTCACAGCGAGGTCCAAATCAGAAACTGCATCCCTGCAGTTTCTTCTCCAGAAAGTTCAACCCCACTCAGCAGCGATACAGATTAGGGGACCGCGAGCTGTTGGCCATCAAGTGGGCTCTGGAGGAATGGCGTCACTGGCTTCAGGGTGCCCGTGACCCATTCATCGTCTGGACCGATCATCAAAACCTTATCGAGATCCAGCAGGCGAAACAATGTAACCCTCGGCAGGCACGGTGGGCCCTGTTCTTTGAACAGTTCCACTTTAACATCTCATACCATCCGGGGTCCAAAAATACCAAAGCGGATGAGCTCTCCCGAGTTCATGAGAAGGACACGCCCTGGATGGACCTATTCTTACATCTACGGTAGTTGTTTCGCCCCTCCGGTGGGAGTTACAAGATTGAGTTCGCCAGGGGCAGACCTTGGAGCCCCCTCTGGCAGCCACCCCGCCTGGACGCCTCTACGTGCCCACTCCCCTTCATTCCGAAACGCTCCAGTGGGCACACTCCCCTGCTGTGTCAGGCCACCCTGGAGTTCAACACACGCTCTCTCTCCTCCAGCGCACCTTCAGAGATGTTAAGGAGTTCGTCCAGGCGTGCGCGGTGTGTGCCCAGGCCAAAACAAAGCGAGCTCCAGCCTCTCCTGGTGTCTCGCCGCCCGTGGTCACACATCGCGCTGGACTTTGTCACCAGCCTGCTGGAGTCGGATGGAAAGACCACTATCATGACCATCGTGGATAGATTCTCCAAGGCGGTGCACCTGGTGGCTCTCCGGGGACTCCCCTCAGCCAAAATCACCGCCGAATTAATTATGGAGAACGTAGTTCGCCTGCATGGGTTCCCCAAGGACATCATCTCGGACAGAGGGCCCTAGTTCACCGCCAAGTTCTAGAAGGCCTTCTGCCGTCTGATCACTGCCACCTGCAGTTTCTCTTCTGGTTACCATCCCCAGACTAATGGTCAGACAGAGTGGACCAACCAACAGCTGGAGCGCTTCCTGAGATGTTTTGTAGCAGATCGTCAGCGCTCCTGGGCCCGCTACCTCATTTGGACTGAGCTGTCACAGAACCTCCTCACCTCCTCGGCCACCGGGATGAGCCCATTTGAGGTATGCTATGGTTTCCAGCCTCCGATGTTTGACCATCAGGAACCGGAGGTTGACATACCATCGGCCCAACAGTTGGTCCGCAGGTGTCGGCGGCAATGGCTTCAGGCCCGAGAAGCCATCAAGAAAGCCAACAATCATTATATTCAGCAACATCGCCGCCGACACCCTCCGGGACGATTGTTCCGCGTTGGTGACAGGGTTTGGCTTTCCACCAGGAACATCCATCTCCACACTGAGTCCCAGAAGCTCACCCCCCATTTCATTGGACCCTACCGGATCACCCACAGGATAAACCCTGTCACCTTCCGGCTCCAGCTGCCTGCCTCCCTGCGGATTCACCCGGTGTTTCATGCCTCTCACCTCAAACCCTTCATCACTTCTCCGCTGACTCCTGCCACACCGGACCCACCTCCGCCTCGGATCATCGATGGTGGTCCTGCTTACACTGTCCGTTGGATCCTCGACTCGCAACGCCGTGGTCGTGGCACCCAGTACCTCGTCGACTGGGAAGGCTACGGCCCGGAGGAACGGTCCCGGGTCCCCAGGCGGTTCATCCTGGATCCATCTCTCATCCAGGACTACCGTCGTCTGGTATCCTCTCAGCCTGGAGGGGGGGTACTGTCACATGCACTAGTCACGTGACACGCAAGGGTCACAGGAAATTAGTGCGTCATATAGTATATAAACAGGAAAAGGGATTTCCTAGGTGCTCACTCATTGAGTTCTCACTGCCCTGACTAGCTGCACCTTCACTCACGTGAGTAAAACCTTTCTCTACACTAGTGTATGATTGTGAACGGAGATTCCGGTGGGAATCATACTCTACCTAGAGCATTCATAGATCAAAGAGCGTGATTCAACCAGCCCTCTCGCTTCTGTCCGCGTCTGGGCTCATCCGCCACGCTACAAGGGCGACACACCTAGTCTCAGGTACGTTCTTGTTCACCTCCCGTTCTGTGACATTGCAGAGTTGTTGATAGGCCCTATCAGCATCTTCATCCCTCCCAAAGGCCTTTGGGCCTCCAAGAGCAAAATATGGGACGCAATTCTGTGAAAATGGTGTATTTGACCTTTCTGTCCTAATTAAATGATACAACTCAGTAAATGATGCAAAACTTTATTTTGGTATAATAAGCATAATCTAGAGGGCTTTGCCTTTCTTATAAGCCATTTTTGATTCCAACCGATTAACTACAAGTCAAGTTATTATTTGTTTTTCCTACAACTTGGTTAAGGGACAAGACTTTTGTCAGGCACTGTATGTTATGACTGTACAGCTCCGGCCCACTTGATCTCTAATTAGGCTGTATGTGGACCCTGAAACAAAATGAGTTTGACACCCCTGCTTTTCACAGCTGGAGTGTGGGAGGAAACTGAAAGTGGTTTTACCCAGTCAGTGGATATTACAGACAGTGGCCCAAGAGCAAACCAGCCACCTCTCTTTGCCACCACTAGCACAATTTAGCCTCATCACACAATGTTTTTAATTGATAATTTTGCCCCACGTCTTTATGAGGTGTGACACCACCCCTGGCCTTGCCTTTCACCAGTGTGAAACAACAACAAAATCACTTAATCATTAATTACCCTCAACTCCTCTTGGCAATCCATAATGCCAATAATTATTTCTCTCTCACAAACAATTTATACTGTGAATATTTGGCTTCTAGTGCCCCTCTTGTTTTGATAAAGGGCCGTGGGTGTGTAAATATGCCTAAAAGTCTATTGGCAAGTGGCTGTGCATGTTAATGGCTTCCAGAAGGCAATGGACAAAGAGCTAGGAATGTTAATAAATTCCCATTTAGCATCAGAAAAGCCATGATGAAACTCCCAATCTGAAAACAAGCTATTCATACCATGGTATCCTCCCATCCTTGGTTTCTGCTTGTTATGGTTTGACTACCGTGCTGATGGCAAATGAAGAACTGGCACACAGAGGGCTGGCTAGATGTGGTAGTACTGTGGGAAAGGTATACACACTTAAAAGAAAACCATTGCAATCTGTGTAACATGGTTAGAGGATTAAATGTGCTCTTCTGCTTTTTACCCTCCATGTTTCAGCAGGAAACGTTATCATATGACCACCTGAGTGCATGCAAATATAATGTCTCCTACAATTTGCATAGTTTTCCTTCTTTCACAGATTTCAGTTCACAACCATGTCTACATTAAGTCATTTATGGCAGTGCAAATTTATGACAGCAATGTTTTTCAGTACAGCTGTGGAGAATAAGCAGTTTCTGCCACTTCCTGTGCCTTGACCCACTGCTCTGTTTCCAAACACTCTTCTACAGGGACACGGCATGTTAACGATGGCCAGCTTAACTCAGGAGAACAGAGACATCTAGGTGACAAGCTAATGACGAGGGACCGACCTCTTTGATCTCTTTGCCACATCCAGAGAAAGCTGAGCATTGCACTGCAGAGCTGTCCAATGTTTTTAAAGCTCTGCTCCACATTCCACTGAATGTTTTGCAGCAGGGGAAAAAAATCACTTCTCCATTTTTCTTTGGTGGTAGGGGTTACATAATAAAAAAACAGTCTGCCTTACAGAACGTTTGTCTGCATTCACTTCTGTTTGGGTTTTTGCATGCCCAAGAGGACCCAAACTACTTGGCCTTCAGGCTGTCATAGTGGCTAAGGGTTGGATTTGTATATGCTGGGCTACTTCTGGCAGAGAAGTGAAGCATTTTGCCAACAGTGGTCTGGCATATGTTTGAGCAGGAAAGAAGGCAAGCAGATATACAAATACAATGACAACAACAACAGTAATAGTAATAGTTATTAGTTTAAGGCAAACAAAAGGAAAGGAAAATGAATACAATCTGATTTGAGTGAATAAATATATCACATAACATAGGATGAATTATGAGAGTATGAGTATAGCAGCTTTATGAAAATAAAAAAATAAGCAAAATAATACAACAAATAGAAACAATGGAAAGTGTAATCATTCACTATTAAATGCACCAAGGTTACAGCCAAGAAAGCACAGAAAAAAGGACAGAGAAGTCCCTGCCAACCAGTCGACACCCCAGGAGCAGGTCCTGCTCTGGCATTACTGGAGTAAATGCATTTCTCCTCTTTTTGTTTTCTGTACTGCATTCCTTCCTTATATTAAGATAAGATAATATAAACCTTTTTTAGTCCCAGAAGTGGGAAATCTGCCTTGCTACAGCAGAAAGTGAACAGAACAAAGTTACAAAACAATAGAATAAAAAAAGCTACACAACAGTATAATATAAAAAGTGCACTATACAAATAATACAATAATATAAATATAGACATGTGTGTATGTAAATATATATGTGTATGTAAACCTAAATAATTATAAGTATGTGTATATGTACATAGTGGATAGTTACGTGTTTGAACACTGGATATATATACACAAGCAGTAGGCATTGAAAAACAATAATAATGCACCAAGATTTCACATTGCTCACAGTAATCTTTCATCCCAAAAATTGCATGTGTTGCACCAGAAAACACAAAAAATTGTACGTTTTACCAGAAATATTGCACACAAGGGAAAATATGGCCCTAATCGGTCCATGATGTTTGAATGTGTGTTTGTTTGTGTGTGTGTGTGTGTGTGTGTGTGTGTGTGTGTGTGTGTGTGTGTGTATGTGTGTGGTCAACTATAAGATGTTTGTTGAAAAGTTTCAGTCAAGCTGAAATAAGTATTCCTACATTTAATTAGCATACATTGCTATCTAACTATATGCTACGACTATAAGCTACAGACTGAATATTTGACCATAAGCTACAGACTGAAATCTAAGCTATAAAAAGAACACACAGATAATTGGTGAGGATGTAATGAGTACGGTGGGGATTCATTTAAAGCAAGTTAGTGCAGTAACATGTTGAGCCTCATGCAGCAATCTTTTTTTTTACAGATATTTGCTAGGTCACACTTAAAGTCCATTACTGCTTTGCAGAACCTGTGCTTGCTTTGCAGAACCTGTGCTTGCGGTGCATCACGTTGTGGCTGTATTTAAAAAAGTGTCTCCTCCTCCTCTGCCATTTACTCTCAACCACCAGTTGCTACATGTCCACTATTTCTCCTCCTTCTTTCTCCTTCCTGCCTCTATCTTTTTATGAGACACCCTTGAGAGTGTAAAAACATCTCCGGCCCTCTTCCTCTAGCCCTCTTTCTTCAGTTGAGAAATGTTTGCTCTAGGTGTGTACACAATACTTCCAGCCTTACTGAGCACTGCAGCTACAGATAGGCCGGTCTTGGACTGGACCAATGGGGCCCATGATAAAGCAGGCATTAGCCAGCTGTGGGGCCCCAGAGAACTCAAACATGACGCCACTGAGTAAACTCGATGCAGGGCCTCTTAGAGCTCTGTATTGTTGTTCTGGCTCGAGTTGAGCTGGGTTCATATTTGTAGAAGTGGGGGAGGCTCAGTTCATATGGCCAAGCTTATCACAAGATCCTGAAATCAACACTGTTATTCATTTCTGCACTAGTACTGAGGCCATGGCTTTGTTTCTTAGGTTTGGTTTGTTAACCACAGTGAAAAAAAGATGATTGGTGTCTCTGTACAGAAAAAGAGAAAAGTTGGAGAGAGAAAACATCTGGTACAGTATATGTAGAAAGGACAGAATCTGCCAATTACTGTTTGATCCTAAACCAGTAACTGACTAAAATCTCATCCTGAGCTCTAAAACGCAACAATTAATGACTGCGTTCATGTATTTGTCAGCATTTTCCTTCACATGCAGTTGGATTAAGATGATTTTAATCTGCACTTCAGCACCGCCTAGTGGATGTGAGAAACGAAAGCGTGTATTTTTGTGCCTGTTCTAACATGCATCTGGTGCTTTTCATGCCAAAGGCCATTAATCTCTTATCACAGTTCATTTTGTGAATATGATCAATTTTTCATTTGGGCGCAGTTTAGAAAGGCAGGAGCAAGTGAGAAGCAAATCACCAAAGACCATTCTGCTCATACTCAGTCCTAAATAAGAAAAAAAAGCACACCCTCACATCTTATAAACATAGTGGAGGAGGGCTTTCAGCTTTGGCCTTTTTCACACAGTCTTTTTCACAATACAGCAGGAGTTGAACAGTAAGGCTCTCTGGGCTCGATGAATTACAATGGGAAGCGTGGATTGTAAACATATCTAAACAACTGTCAGACAGTTCCTGTACTTTACCACAGCCCTGCTGGCGGGACACATTATTGAACACAGGGCATCGTTACCATGGTGATGACAGCAAGCTCTGGGTTCTGTTGCAATTGATTCTGCCTGGTCTCCGCGGTGACCACAAGCCAATGGAGAGAAATGGAGCATTGGGGGACGAGGAACGGATGGTCTCTGGCATTGCAGTCCCCTGCGTAGTTAATTGGAGTTGAACAGCAGCCAGGAAAAAGAAAAGGGGGGCTTTTGAAAAGGCCAGAATTTCAGGTCCAGACTTTCACCGTGAGGTAATATATGATAGAGATGTCAGTGCATTCAAAAAAATGTAGATGTTTTCATGATTGCAGTGTTAATTCAAATTCTAGCCATCTCTGAATAGTTCAATGACTGATGACTTCTCCCAAACAAACAATAGTCCATCCAGTAGCAGAATTAAGCAGCCCAGGGCAAAGGGCAAAAATGACATCATATGTTTTCATCTATAGAACTGCACTCCTTTTGCATTTTCCTGCATTTCCTGTATTATTTATACATACATAAATATGTTATTTGGGGGAAAAATAGTGTATTTACAAATGTATAAATAATACAATGCAGGAAAATGCTAAATGAGTGCTGTACTAAGTGCATTAAATGAACGCAAATAAATATATCTGATATGCAAAATCTTTGACAGCAAGAACATCCACAAATAATATGGACAGCTATGTTATACAAAGAGTGCTGTAAAGAGTCTTAATGAAAACTTATTTGCGCCACCATAAATTATTTTTTCAGTACAAGGGGAAGTGCATTATATCTATACACTTCTTTATTTATCTTCTGCTGCTTGCGTATCCTATGTAAATACACACATATAAGCTGAGCAGGTTTCCACCAGTTGTTACATTGGTCACTAGCTGCTTTTAGGGTTGCAAAATTGTGATGTCACAAAATATTGTGATATTGTGAAATGCAAAAATATGACAATGCTTTGTGGAGAGTAATTGTTCTTTTAATTATGCCAGCATTGTTTACAGTGCCTAAACAGCACCAATCAGCAATCCAGCCCAGCCCCCCCAACCCCCCCCCCCCCTGCCCCACACACACACACACACATACACCTTCCAACTCTAGTTTCAGTAGAAAATCATGCCACAAGTGAATCAAGCCATGCTTTCTTTTCATTCAAATGTAACTCTAAAAGCTGGAAGAAAATTAAAATGTGAAGTCAATACTGAATCAAAACAAATCCTTGTAGCTATCCAAGCAGCACTGTGACTTACACTGGCACTGCAACTTAACTTGTACTGCGTGTTTTAGAGCTACATTCTAATGTTATCCAGAGGAAGGGCTGCTCCTTTAAGAATTGGTTTGTCCTTACGTACCCTCATTCTACATTACTGGAGTCACTTTCTAAAAGTGTTTAGTCTGCAATACCAACACACGGCTTGGCCAAAGTGTTAACTGCACATCCAAAATGCACTACAGCCATCTAAATACTCGATCTCCCTTCCAAAATGCATCAATACACCAATACAGGCACCAATACAACAGCTCTGTATGTTGTTCTGGAAGAACACTATGTCACACAGAATGGCCTAAAAATGCTAACAACAAACAAGAGTGTAACAATATTGATGTGGAAAAGCCAACTTGCCACACTGGAGTTTTAAGAATGGACCCAAGAGCAGAGACTGGGAGTGCATAAAAAGCACCACCATGTACAGAATAAATCTTGTAGCAAAGCACTAGGGTGAAAAGCTATGCCGAGAGCAGCGCTCAAACCTCCGTGAGGAAGGTGGATGAGTGCATTGCCATCCAGCCATCAAGGTACAGTAGGGTCAGCAACTCAGCAATATGCCTCTTATGGGGGATCAACTCAAGAGAGACAGGAGAGAAAAGGAAAAGTTGAAGAATCTGTCAGAAAGGAACAAACTGGTTGGTTCGAGAGGACATATAGGTCCCTTGAAGAAAAGTAAAAAGGTAGAAAAATGTTTTTGTGCCTAACTGAAGATGGGTGACGGGACAGCTCCACACATTTGGCTAATAAGGGAGGGTTGTAAGAGGGCCACTCCTCAAGCCAGGCCACATTAGGTCTCGATTGAGCTTTGCCAAAATGCCCCGTGAAGATTCTGAGGCCAAGAGAAAAATGGTGCAATGGTCAGATGAGAACTAAAATAAACTATTTGGCCTTAATACCAAAAGATATACCAAAAGATCCTACCAGTATAGTTTACTATCCAAAGAACATCATACTTGCAGTAAAACATGGAGGTGGTAGCATCCTGTTTCTCTGCAGCAGGGAATGGATCCCGATAGAAGGAAAAATGCCATCAAATTCTTGAGGGAAACCTGCTGCCCTCTGCTATAAATGTTTACCTTCCAACATGGTTCACAACAAAATGGACCACACAGTGGCTAAAAGAGAAAAAGGTGAATGTCCTTGCATGGTCTTATCGGACCACAGACTTAAACCCTATTGAAAATCTGCGGAATGACAAAGACTGTAGTCCACCATAGGCAACCATCCAATTTGACTGAACTTGAACAGTTTTGTGAAGAAGTGTGGGCAAATATTGCATAGTCTAGATGTCCAAAGTTGGTAGAGAAGCATCACAATAGACTCAAGGTAGTAATAAAACTGTCATATCTTTCACTTGGATGTTATTCATTGCATTGAGTAAATACAGCTGGAAAATTATTTTTGTGTGTGTGTCTTTGTTTTAGGTTGCAGAGCAACAAAATGTGAATATTTTGAAGGGGTTGATTCTTTTCTATACACACTGTACACACATACACAGATCCATTTGTTTGACAAGTGCCTCCGGTTTTTAGACTGCGAAACACAAGCGCTGGTGTTGTGAAATGTGCGTGCTGATCAATTAGATATGTCAACACCACTAAGATAAGGCCCTTTAGATTCCAGACTGTAGTATTTTATAACTTGCATTGCAAAACATGGTACATTTAGGATTGCTGAGTGCAATCACATTAAAATGATAAGTGAATAAACACTGATTGTGGGAGCAAATAAATCCAAGCATGGCATTTTCACATGCTCTGCAATTCCCAGGTCAAGGGTAAGCACATATTCATGAAGAATGGACAATAGAAAGTGTGAACAAAAAATATCAGGGGTGGCTAATACTTTTGTC
The DNA here is from genome assembly GCA_037974365.1 of Hydrocynus forskahlii. Taxonomy (NCBI): domain Eukaryota; kingdom Metazoa; phylum Chordata; class Actinopteri; order Characiformes; family Alestidae; genus Hydrocynus; species Hydrocynus forskahlii. The sequence goes on from JBBPCX010069122.1 coordinate 10,588, forward strand.
CCAATGTTTTCGCTGTGTTCACATGTCAGCATATATGGACCTCCTTTCAGAGCACGTCCTTCTGCAGACCTGCTGAGGCTGTTTTTACTCTACTGATGTGGAATGCAAAAAATTCCAGCTACCTGATCCCCCAAGAACACACTCCCATTAGGAAAGCGATGATAATTTGAAACAAATCTTTTTTTTCCGACCTGTCAAAACACTTTTGCATCAGTGAATTGGTTTAGCAGCTAATTTGTGAGACGCATGAGAAAAATCTGCTTGGTTTGTCTTGATAAAATAATGATGTCAGCTTTATGTCACTCTTGTTTCTCATACAGCTAAAATGTGATGAGTGCTGTCTATTTAATTTAAGAGCAAATGAAAACTATTTATCTTGCGTAAGATGTATGTAATGGTGCAGTCATATTTTAAACAATGTGTCCCAAATGTCAGATTGTACTTCACGCTTGATGTTAATGTCACTCCTTTATCCATTATTTGATTATACAATATATGTTTATACTTGTTGGTATACTAAACACACCCTCCCCCTCACACACACACACACACAATCACACACACTAGTATATATTAGGGCTGGGCACGTTAAAGTATTATTAACGTATGTTATATTACTTAATGCCGACAATTATTTCATTGCACATTAATGCCGGTGAAAGCAGACACTGGGCAGCAACTGAGATCTGCTGCTTCTATTTATTAAAGTTTCTCCTAGAACAATTCAGCTGCTGTACGCCCCCAACTCACACCACTAAAGCCCTGAACCAGCTCTGACACGGCCAGCACTCTCTCGCTCCTCGGCCATGCCCACAGTCACACAAGCACACACGAACACACACACACTTAAACACACACACACACACACACACACACACACACACACAAAATATATATATATTGGGAGGGATATATATATATATATACCTTGGGGTAACAAAGTGGGCAGTTTGCTGATTAAAAGACATACATACACAAACACACACGTTTACACTACACAAAATATTAATATAATACAATTAC
>JBBPCX010069123.1:0-11608 GCA_037974365.1 Hydrocynus forskahlii
AGAGAGACAGAGAGAGAGAGAGACAGAGAGAGAGAGAGAGACAGAGAGAGAGAGACAGAGAGAGAGAGAGACAGAGACAGAGAGCGAGAGAGAGAGTCTTTAAAGACCCCCCCATATACACACACACATCCAGTGTAACTGACTGGGCTCCTCCAGAGAAGTGTGTGTGTAAAGTCCTGCGTTCCTTTGTTTGCGTGTCTTAAAGCTCTGTTTTCTTTTCAGCTCTGATGAGTCAGAAAACTTGTCGCCTGATCCAAATATTTACTGTGATTCGGAGGCAGGAAGAGAGAGAAGTGAGAGAGGGAGGGACAGACGTGCGTTTTGTTTATTCTTTTCTTTTGGTCTTCGGTGCGGCGCGAGCTGCCAGCAGCGCCGAGACTCTGCCAAGACTCTGAGCAGAAACGGGCCGGGAGCGTTCGGGAGCACCGCTCTTAGCGTCCGCCCGGTCGGAACTCAGCACCACCCCGAGAGAATGGGAACGCGCTCGTATTTATTTAACCCCAAACAACGAAACTTCTTTTACCGTAAATACAACCCCAAGACCCGATCAAACCATCTCATTAAGGTGATCAGACTAGTGGACGTGGTTTAGGACGCAGCATGACTTACTGTGAGCTGTAAAAATGAATAACCCGTTTTGAGAGTGTGGAAACATCTCTGGAAGGTGGCGCCGCTGCTCCTCATCTTCATTGTCCAACAGCTCAATTAGCCGCGTCCTGATTGGCCGTATCATGGCCTCGGCCCGTTATCTCTCCCTCTCCAGACTTTTGTAAATAGTCATATTTAAAACTTTAATCCCCCTCAGTGGAAGATGAGGCGCGGACAGAGCGCCTGTCGTTTACGCTGATAAATGTTATCGCGGCCACAAAGCGCTCTCCTCCCGCTCGCCGCTAATGAGGCGGTTCTCCCGCGCCGCCGGAACCTTTCATCCACAATTAGATAGAGACGCACTTTCATCCGAGATGTCCAGTCCCAGTCACACACACACTCACACACACACAGAGACACACACACACACACACACACTCTCACACACACACACACACACACTCACATAAACTCACACTCACACACACCCACACACACACTCACCCACACACCCACACACACACATTCACACTCACATACACTCACACACATGCACCCACACACACACTCACACTCTCTCTTACACACACACACACTCACACAAACACACTCACACTCTGACACACACTCACACACACACTCACACAAACACACACATACACTCACACACACACACTCACACTCTGACACACACTCACACAAACACACACACAAACATACTCACACACACACACACAAGGGTGTATCAAGCTTTCCAAAAGTGGGGGTGTTCTGGGATGGGGAAGCCAAATTATAAATACAATCAAGACCAATTAATCTGACAACAGTGGAGGGATGGAATTGCGTTTCAGCAAAAGTGGGGGTGAAACCCCTCCACCCCCCCATGTGCTAAATCCCTGGACACACACACACAAACACACACACTCACAAACACACACATACACTCACACACACTCACACTCTGACACACACTCACACAAACACACATATATACTCACACACTACACACACACACACACACACACACACAGTTCCAGGCTGTCAAACCTGTGCAGTAAAACCGAGTGAACAGGGAAACATCTGCGGCCAAATACGACACACAGTGACGCCTGACAAGCCTTTGCGAGGCCGCACACGCAGAACTCTGCACCCCCCCACCACACACACAAATCCCTGGACCATTTCCAGACAATTTACCTGAGATAACAAGCACAAATCTGTAAATGTGTTATAATAAAGTAAAAAGGTTCCTTGTAGTCATGTATGAACACACCTCAGCACACAGTGTGAACAGTATGAAATTCTTCTCTGTATTTAACCCATTCACCAAGTGAAGCAGCGGGCAGCCAGACACAGCGTCCTGGGAGCAGGGTGTGGAGTGGGCTCAAGAGTTGCTCAAGAGTGCCTCAGTGATGCCCCTAGCAGTTCTGGGATTCAAACCCACGACCTTCTGCAGGGGCAACTCCTTAAACTCTAGAACGCCAGCTGCCCGCTGACAACATGCATCGCTGAGCAGTATGATATCAGATGCATTTGAACACTGACGCCTACTGTTTAACCCTTTAGAGCCCAGAATTAATAGGCACTGTCTGGACACATCTGCATATTTTATACTGCAACTTGTTGATCAAGTGACTTACAGTACAATACAAAAGTCTTAGGCAACTATGCAAATTGTTTACAGCCATTTTTCTAAGTGTGTGACAATTAACGTGTCTTTCTGCCAGCAAAGTTAACATTAGAATTAATGTAAACAAACAAGAAAGCAGTAAAAAGTATCAAGATTTGTTTTGCAGTAGTATTGTGTGAGCTGGTGAGGAGAACACAGGTTTGGTTCCAGATTCCCCCTCAGTTCCTCCAGCTGTTGTTTGGATTGTGAAACTCCATCAGCAGCTCCTGATTTCAATTAATGAAGAACTGATTGAACTAAACCAGTTTCTGATGAAACTACAGTAATACTGGACTTCCACAGGAACACAGAGAAATACTGAACATAACATCGCTGTTTAGTGTATAGTGTTGTTTGTATTTATTCTTCTTAGTTTTATTTAGTACATTTAGTAATGTTGATATGAAAAATCAAAGTTTTTAAATATTAGTTTTCCAGATGTCTAAGACTTTTTTGCACTGTAATGTACATCTACTGATTCAGTACAAACATAAATTTGCAAATACTATGACAAAAAAATCCACAAACACATATAAACCTCAAAACTGGGAATTCACTTTTCACATTTTTACTCAAAAAAGCAACAAAACATACAGATGCAAACAACTAGAAAGATTGGAAAGCGTCTGAACCATAAATTACTTTACATGTTAATAATAGTCTCTAAAGCCACCATTAAAACAACAAAAGAAGAACAACTTTGACACTTCATCTCTCTCTTTTTGTGTGAAGTTGTTCTTCTTCTTTTGTTGTTTGATGTTGCCTTTACCGGTTTATACTGGTTAAAACCTGTGGGCCAAACCTAATTCTGAGATCAGCATTCATGTCCATTTTACAGAGCTCTGATCCTATTCCACTAAACAAAATAATTATTAATTAATAATGAATTAATCATTATTAGTGACTGACATGCACCACTCCCACCACACAAACAATAACCCACAAAAATCACAACAGAATTTAGAATTTAGAATGGAAAAAAACCCCAATAATTTATGTGTGGGAGCGGCAAAGCATAAGCTCCACCCACTCTACTCAAATAGGATGTGCACAGATGCCTCGCTTTGATGACCAACAGCCACAGGAAATGAACATTTGAAATGCTGTTTTACAAATTGATTTTTCAACTGGCCACTTTATTGGAAACGCCCACCCTGTGCTTCCACTCACTGGCCACTTTATTGGAAACACCTTCCTTTTGCTTCCACTTGCTGGTCACTTTACTAGAAACACCTCACTCAAAATATCACATCATAAATCAAATCCAGTGTGTCACCTCTAAATACGACAACTGTAAAACCTTCATGTCTGTCCTCTGCTTCGGACTCTCCATCCCCAAGACCGCTGGACAGTCAGGTTTCTTCATCTGAAGCACACAAACCACCCTAAGGCCACTTTAAAACTGCACACGCTGCACCATTGGTGAGCGAACGCACCACAGATGAGGAACAAGGAGGCAAACGGCCTGAGAGGCTTCACACTGACTGCCGTTATCACACTTAAGGATCTACAGATGGAGGTGAGAGTTCACACACTTTCAGGTAAACCGGTTGGTTGTTTACAATCAACCAACTCACAACTTTATCACCAGCTACGTGATCCAACAGCTACGTGATCACATGATCCAGAAAACCACCAAATGTCCCATTATTATGAACTTCTGTGGAGGAGTTAAGGCCAAAATGAGTGTAATGGCCTTAATTCCTCCACAGATGCATAAAACTACACTATCAGTCAAAAATCTTCACACACAACAGGCTTCCACCACTCCAGATGTTTATTCTTGTTAAAACACTGGAAAGTTGCTGAATTATAAATGAAAATCTGTCAAATAAAACCAGCTTCCTTTCTAAGATGAAAGAATCTGTAACAGTGCATGTCTGACTCCTATTAACTTTTACGTTAAATGCACTCGTTAGCTGTTTCAGCACTTGTCTGGAGAGCCACATTATAATTATAATTATATTAGGTTCCTTTATGTACATCAGTAGTGATGAACAAAAAAACATGATGTTTTCTGGCTAATAAAGGAACTTAAATTGTGAGCATACTGTAAATTAATTTCTAAGTTTAAGTAAATATGAAGTGAGAAACATGCAAATGTAGAAAATTTCAGTGTGCCAAAACCTTTGACTGGTGTAACTGGAGTGAAATAATTTTCTAACCTGGATGTCTCTCTGCTTCTGCTCGGGTCCGTATCTGTCACTCTCCTCGGTTCCTCTTTTTGAGACGAAGCCATTCACGACAAAACTGTCCCCTGAAACACAGACATGTGTGAGTAATTATTCGCCCCCTCTCCAAATAAATCTCCAGCAGCTGTGAGAAAACAGAATAGCATCCAGATCTGAGGAGCTTACCTTCAGGATTCTCCCTCCTCTTACAGGCTGTGTCCAGAGAGAGTAAGAGGTGAGAATGATAGAGAAAGGGATAGAGAGGAGAAAAACACAGAAAGAGAGACAGAAAAGGAGTGTAGGCAAGGAAAGAGTAAAATGATAGAGAAAGGAGAAAGAAAGAGACAGAGAGAGAGAAGGTAAGCGAGAGAGAGAGAGAGAAAGAGAGTTTATTATGAGCTTTATTATAAGAACAACACCAAACAAGACAAGCTATGAGGGACATTCGATCACTTACCATGTTTTGAGTGAAGTTTGCCCATTTTTAATCATAAATGTAGATTTTAGCCACTGCAGCCCCCAAAACACCCCTCTTCTCTCTCCCCTCTCTATCTACCTGAACAGCCGTTCGAGCACAATCACATCACGTCTGCTGGCAAAACTACAGACATGTTCAAAACACAAAATAACTCCATGTTTTGCTGAAGAATATGATTTCAGGCCCGGAGTGGATCATTCTGAGTGTAGTCCGTGCGGGAAAATACGCTAAACACGCAGAGAGCGTCTCTTCGAGTCCCAGCCGGACTGAACTGCTGCCCCTAGCCCTCCTCCAGCCCCGCCCCTCGCGCCAGCACAGCTCGCTATTGGCTATAGAGAAGGACACAGGCCCGCCCCTGCGATTTTTTTTAAACAAGTACACTACATAGACAAAATTATTGGGACACACCTGTTTTTCAGGGTTTGGGCTAGGCACTTCCCACTGAAGGACAATCTTAATGCTTCAACACACCAAGACATTTTGGACAACGCCATGCTTCCAACTTTTTGGACCAGTTTGGGGAAGAACCTTTTCTGTTCCAGCATGACTGTGTCCCAGTGCACAAAGCGAGCTCCAAAAAGACGTGGCTGAAGGTGTTCAGTGTGGAAGAACTTGACTGCCCCAAACAGAGCCCTGACCTCAACCCCATCCAACACCTTTGGGGTGAACTGGATCAGTGCATCAGTGTCTGACCTCATAAATGTTCTACAGAATGATTGGACACAAATTCCCACAGAAACTCCAAAATCTTGTGGGAGGTCTTCCAAGAAGAGTGGGAGCTGTTATAGCTGCAAAAGGAGGGACAACTCCATATTAAAGTATATGTATTTGAATGCAATGTCACTGGGGCAGACGTCCCAATACTTTTGTTTATATAGCGTAAATATATACATATACGATGTGTTAGGATGGGTTATTAACGGAGGCTAGGGTGTGTTTCGACTTACACCAAAATTCGGGTTACATCACTGTCGTAGGAACGGATCTCCGTCGTAACTTGAGGACCCTGTAAACATTTATATGTACACATGTACATATGCATATGCATATTACACTCACACACATGTATATACAAATTACATACACATGTACACACACACACACACACACACACACATTAATAATGTACATACAGGACCCTAAATTTGTGACTTACACTCATTATGGTCCTTGCTGTGCTAATGCTTATTCGTTTGAGTGTGCAATGATGGAAACACACATTTACATGTTCCCTTTGAAATCAGCCCACAGCATCAAACACTGCGGTAAACAGCACATGCAAAACAGGCCTGGAGCACAACAGCTCAGCAAACACCAGCTTCTCTTTTCTGACGGTTAGAACCTGCAGGTGTGTTGGTTATCTCAATAACACACACACACACACACACACACACACACACACACACACACACACACACACCACTGATCCACCTCTCTGGTTCCTCCACTCTCTGGGTGCTTAATGAGCCCAGTCTGCATTACACACACCAGTGTGGCCCACCACTCAAAAACACCAGCCAAGTGCAGCGGTGGTGGTCAGAGGAGGAGGTGATCTTGTTGGTGGCGCTATGATTTGACCCAGAAGGTTGAAGCCCACCCACTTCTGTTCAGAAATCGCATTAACAGATTAAATCTCAGCACAAGAAATGAACTCACAAAATATGTTTGATTTTAACCAGTCATAAGTACAGCCATGATTATAGCTACACATTTGACCTCAGGACAAAAGGTTATCACACACACAAACGCACACACACAGATACACACAAACTATAGTCCAGAAACCTGTAAATGACATGCTGCCCTTACAACATTTTATTCCAAGAAAATAGAAAATATTAGAAAAAGTAAATGTAACACTGCCTGAAGTATAAAAAATATCCACTGTAAATGTAATTTAATTGATTCCATAAAATACCCCCCCAGTGTACCATGTGCAATATTGTGCAATGTTCTTATATAACATGATCATTATGTGCAATATCTCATGTGCAATTTTCTTACCACGTGCACTTGGCTGGTGTGGAATCATTTCATTATGTACAACCTCTTCCATGCAAAAGTCTTCATGTGCAATATCACTACTTATGTCAATATTACGTTTTATTACTTAATATTACTACTGGATTCTCTACTAAGAGCAATAACTTACTCCAAACTACTTTTAATTTGTTTCGGTTAGTTTCACTCAACTATGTTACTTATCTATAATATTTATATTCAGTATTTCTGTACATAGTATAGTGTATTTTCCTATTGAGTTTTTTCTACAGATTTTTGTTTAGGTTTTATTTAGACTTTGTATTTTATATTGGTCTTGTCTGTGTCTCCGCGTGTCTTGCAGTCATTACATAAGCAATTTCCTACAGGAGTATTAAATGTTTCTGATTCTGATTTATCAGAGCAGCACAGATTCACTACACCTTTTCAAGCAATTTTTGGAAATAACTTGTGTCCAAACCCTCCGAGCACCTTTTCAAGCCTGAAACAGTTTGTCTCATTTGCTGGACGCTCATTTGGAACTTGTGGGTCTCCAGCTGGTCCCTGCATCTCAATGGGAGAAAGATCTGGAGACTTGGGAGGACGAGACATCCTTCTCTAAACTTTTTGTTTTTCTTTGGACTGGATATAATTTTGGCACAGTTTTGAAGAACGCTTGACATTGGTATCCTGTTAAAGAATGAAATTTTGCCCGATGATCCGTAAACTAGAAGGAATTGTGTGATGTTGAAGAACTGAAGAACTTTTCTTTTTTTGTGATCGACACAAAGTGAAGAAAGAACAGTGTAAAGCTTATTTAAAAGAAAATCCGAGGGTGGGCCCAGACTTCTGCCCTGTAATGCGTCTATACAGGTCATACAGCAGGGAGGTGCACCCACAAGAAAGTTTTTGTTCTTTTTAAAATCCCAAAATAATGTGTTAGGAGTGGGGGGAAGCTTGGTGGTGATTTTGGGGTCTAAAAACTCCATTTGTGACTAAAATATTGGCAAACTTCACTCAAATGTAGATGAATGAATGCACAGTATAGCTTGTCTAATTTGTTTTTGTTCATATAATAAAGCTCATAATAGAGTCAAACACCTCGTCCTCCATCCTTTAACCCCTCATTTCCATCAGCAGGTAGGCTGGGGCCTCCTACCTGAGCGGCCTTACAGAACAAGAAGGATGGGGCTTGTTTTGTTTAGACCTTCACGCTGATCTCTGCCCACAGGGGATTGTGATTAAAATCTTGTAACAATAAGGCTTTTGACTCGCCTTCTTCTCTTCCCTCCCCTGTTCTCTTGTGGTTGCAGCCGCCTGATTTTTGGAGCGAGCTGAAGGGTGAAAAAGTGCCTCCAGACATTGCAATTACAAAATTATTTATCAGGCATGTTTTGGCTCTCTCTCTCTCTCTCTCTCTGGCTGGCTGAAGTGTTTTTTTAGTCGCTGGTTGAGACAGATGCCATGATGGAGCCGCAGGAGCTGCAGAGTGACATAAAGACGTGAATCAGTGAACAGCAGCCGATGTTTTCAGATATGGCAGAAACATAAAAAGTGGTTTTGCATGTAATTAGAAAGGAAGGCATTATATCGTGCCTTCAGAGTTTTGAGAATTAAAGGGGCCGTATCTGACTTTGTTTGTCGTTTGTTACCATGCCTTCAAGACAGATCTGTCTAAATGATGTATGTAAAGCTCTGATCTGATTGGCTGTCCTGTATTGGACCTAATTCATAAATCAGCCAAGGATGAAACTGGAATACTGAATGAAACTGAAAAGGGTTTTCTGAACACATAGAGACATCTGTACAGATATACATACACATGTATAGTATATAAATATTTATACATGTAACACATTCACATACTCTCTTCACATATATACATATAGTCGGGCTGGGCAAGTTAACGCATTATCGCGTTTAATGCATTATTTACTTAACGCTGACTATTATTTTATTGCGTGTTAACGCAGGTTTTTAACAAATCCTTTTCTTTTGAAAGTTAGCTGGTTTTTGTGCTTGTGGGTCCACGCAGTACGCAACATCCAGCCTGGTTTTCGCGGGGGTCAGCCATCCCATCACTTTTGTCCATATTATATGGACAAAAGTAATGGGACGACTGACCACTACACTAACAGGGACTTTAATGACACTGCATTCAGATACATAGACTTTCATATGGAGTTGGTCCCCTTTGTAGCTGCTATACTGCTCTGGACTCTGAGGGTAAGTTGTTTTTCTATGACAAACTAGATACAATGTGAATACTCTGCAGTGACAAATAGGTTTGGTTTTATATTTGATTACTGTGTAACTGTGTTAAAGGGAAAACTGCTGTTAAAAAGCCCCTTATTTGTTTAAAGTGTTTGCAAACCAAATGTTCTTGCTCTTTTGTTCAAATAGCAATACTTCAAAAAAGTACGCAATGCACTTCTTTTTAATTTATTTAATTTTGCGTGTAATAATGCAATTAATCAGGAACCATGCAATTAATCACAATTAAAAACTTTAATCTTTGCCCAACATATATGTGTGTGTGTGTAATACAGAGAGAGAGATACAAAATGAGAGCGAAAGGGAGAGAGAGATTCAGAAAGACAGTAAAAGAGAGAGAGTGTGAAAGAGTGAGTGGTCGAAAAGCAACATTCAAAACATGCTGTATTTTAGTTTGTAAAAATATCTTCCCATTAAAGATCTTGCTTAAACATTCATCCCTTTTTGATTGGTGTGCAGACCTCCTTCTGAACCCAACCCAGTCTGACCACGGCCTACGTATCTACAGAACCTGTTTGGTCAGGGCTTTTTTTAGGCACTGTGAGTTTGCTCTGGATTACTCTTTAAAGAAGCCTCCATTATAAGTCTTTGTAGGGAACAAAAAGCACTTTTTTCCAGGGCATCATTCCAAAGACCCGTTTGAGGCACCTTTATTTGTAAGAGCATAGATCTGGATGATGGTTAACCAAAAACAAAGTTGAAAGTGAGTTAAATGGCACCAACTAGGGCATATGCCAAAGGGTCAAGGAACACAGACATCCCACAGAGTGCTGCACTCTTAAGATAGAGGTGAGGTACATCTGTCCTGCAATAGAGTCCAGCACTAACCAAGTGGTTAAAACACCAGTGGCAGCAAATGAGAGCCATCTACTGGTTGTGCAGTGTAGTGCAGCCTGCAGTACATCAGTATATTGGTGTGTAAAAGGTTAAATGTAGTAAACAGGTTATTTTTAAGAGGTCATTAGTGCTTCAACAAATTAATGCAGACACTTTAATTTAGGACTATCTGTTTATCCTTAACCAGGGCGGTGTGTGTGTGTGTGTGTGTGTGTTTGTGTCTTTGGGTGCTGGAGTCTATCCAAGTGCTCGAAGATCAAAGGGCAAAAAAAAACCCTGGACAGGCTGCCAGTCTATGACAGATGTGAATGAGCTCCGTTCTGACTGGCAGCCCTGTAATGTACCTCACACATAAATCCTGGTATGAAACTGGGATGACACCTGCTGCATGGTTTATTTATATCTATATTTTACATTATATAATACATGTTTTGTGACATCCCAAAAGAGTGTTATTGCAATTCAGTTTGCAAAAAATTTCTTTTTTTATGCTATTATAGCTCATTTTAAAGTTCCCGCTTAAACATTTGGTGAACGAAGACACACATGCCAATCCACTTAGGGGCAATTTAGTATTTCCAGTCCACCTGGACTGTGGGAGGAACCTGTAGAACCCGGCAGAAACGAGAACCCGCACAGACACGAGAACATGCAAACTCCCCCACAGAAAGAACCTTGACTGTCCCAAACAGGAATCGAACCCAGAACCTTCTTCCTGTGCCATTCCATGTAGGACAACCTTATGATTAAATATCAGTGGGAGGTCAAGTCTCCAAATTAGATTGTAAGACAATTTCATATATAAAGTTGTTAATCTGTACATTTATAGACAAATTAAGACATTTTAAGGATCTGTAAACATGCTGCATGAATAGCCATTAAATAAACATGAAAAGGTCAAACAGGTTTTGTTCCAGAACATTAAAAAGGCTTCTAACATCAGATCTGTCACTTTTTAATGGGCCAAGACTGTCAAAAGCATCATGGTTCAATGATCATGTTGTGGTCGAGCAATGCTGACTTTTTAACTGTAAGAAAATTGTGTTATTGTGCCCATCAGCCTGGCCCATATGGAACTATAACCATTTTTATACACAAGTTCATGACTTGTTAATTCAACAATTAAAGTAAAATGATCACAAACGCAAGTCAAACTGTGTCAACTCGCAGCAGAGGTGAGTTCACAGACCAAGAAACGAACAAAAACACTTTTAAAAATATTTTTGGCACATAAAGTGCTCCCCCCAAAAAATGAGCCAGTACAGCGACTTTCTGACTCACTACAGTTCAGTAAACTGCGGGCACTAGCAGCAGACAGAGAGAGAAGTCGGGAGTTAAAGGTCGCTGCTGCGTGTGTGTTGGTTGGCAGTAAGCTGTATTAGCTGATGGTTTACGCTCATGAACAGTCAGTCATTTTTTCCCGCTCCTTAATCTGCTGAACCACAGCTTTGTCCATGGCTTCCAGAAAGCTCTCAACGGTCAGGACGGACGTCTGTGAGCAGAAAGACAGATACAGAAACATTATTAAAATCAAAGGAAATGTATATGAATAATGTGTATGTATATGTGTGTCTCTATATATACATCCACTTAGGTATACACACACATACA
>JBBPCX010069124.1:0-11608 GCA_037974365.1 Hydrocynus forskahlii
TGTGTATGTGTGTGTGTGTGTGTGTGTGTGTGTATTTACTGAATCAACACTGTCCATTTTAAATTTGAATCTTATAGCATTTAACCTATAAACAATAAATGAACCCTCTAACAGCTAATAAATCATTAAAGTGAATTAGGTGAATTGGACTTGAGACAACATTCCAGAAAGCTGATCCAACCTTGCAACAATTGCTACAAAAATACAAACAAACAAAAACCATTTCTGGACGGAGCATAATAAATCATCTTCTCGTTTCTTTCAGATTCACATTTCAGTATCTGACATCAACAAGATTTTAGTGCTGCAGTCACAGAGGCTTCCAAAATCCAGCGCTACACTATTCTCTCAGTACTCTCTGAAAACCATGACCTGCTGTGGCTCAGGTTTGGCAGTTCCCTATTGGGGCTTTGATGCCATTTCTTCGGTCTGGAGAGAATTTCCCAGTCGCGTTTGAACTGTATCGGCCTATTGGCTGCTACTGAATTTTATGTCTTTTTTACGTCATATATCTTCCAGGCTCCTCCTCTTCTGATGGCTCAGGAGATGACGGCAGACATCGCTGTCGCTTAATTTGTGGTCAGTTGTATGACATTTATATTAAAATATCATTGACACTAAGGGATAAAAGGCGTGTGGTCATGTTTGCCATATCTCCAGCTCCCTGTGGATCTCCACTGTGAGGCCTTGGCCAAAAAGTTTGGATGCGTGTGCTTCTATGAAAATTGGGCTGACATTTAATGCTTTGTTCCACATCCAGTGTCATTATAAAAGAATTATGCCCCTGGCAGACTGTGTGCTCTGAGATTGGCTCCAAATAAATTGGTGTAATTCGCTGCTCTAATAGGATCAACTGCACAGGGACCTCAGGCCACCTTAGAAATCTATTTTGGGGCTGAATTGCCAAAAAACAGCTTAAGCACACGGCAAACACTCTCAGAGTAAACTCTAGGGCTGCAAAAGCATTTGTTAATTATTATCGCAATATTGGCCATGGAAGTACCGATACTGCAGAGGGAAATATGTAAATGAGTCTCGGTGGGTGTTTTGATGAATCAAGGCATTCATGTAGCCCAACAAATGTAACTGATTTTGGTGTAATTAATTAATCCTAATCCTGATTTTGGTGTAATTAATCCTATTCATGATTCAAGTTTTTTTTAAAAAGGGGAACTCCACTACAATGTATATAAATTTATATATTTGCATAATAAATTATAGTATAAAATTATAGTATTATTGATTAAAAAAATGTAAAGATTTAATTCTGTTGTTTTAAAAAAATAATTCATTTGTTGAGATGTAAACAAAGACATGCAGAGTGCTTTAATGTGAATGATTTCACAGTAGAACAATTGACTGACACGTCTTTACTGTGGTAGTGAATGGAACCAGAGAGTGCGATATCTGCAATGCAAATATCAGCACTTTATTTACTGTGCAAAACCACCAGGGAACCTACACGCCTTCAGAACTTTCAGTGTAATAATGATTAAAATCAAAACAAATTATTTGAGTACTTTTGGGGACTAAATCCTTGCATCCAACCTCCTACCTCTAGGCCCTAGATGTATTTTAAAAATATGTTTTATGCAAAAATGTTATCACCAAGCTATCATTAAAGAGGTCTCTTGTAAACATCTGAATTGCTTCCTGGTAGGTATCTTTCAGGTGAGCTGAATGTGTCTTTGCCGTTTGCTTCCTATCACCACCACTGCAAACAATTCACCTGCTTTCTCTAGAATTACACATTTCACATCAAACCATTCTGAACAACTTTGTGTCTTAATTCTGCAGAAATTTTTAACATTTGGTGGAATTCCCCCCGAGTATATTATTTTCAGGTACATTACAATTAAATATGTCATATAATTGCAATGCCAGCGTTTCGTATATGTCGTGCAGCCCTAATGCACCTTACAGTCTCTTGAGAAAAGTAGAATCAAGGCGCGGTGACGGGTCCTCCTTGATGTAGTCAGAACCTCAATACACTCAAGTCTCCTTCATGCGAAATATTTTGGGGAATGCAATTACCCCTGTTGTGACTCTTGCCCTGTGATGCGCTAATGGCCTTTCCATTAAGGCACTTTTACGCTATATGATCTGCTAACTCATACGGTCTGTGGCACCAATCACCGCACATGTCCTGTCATGTCGCTCTCTAAGAGAATCTGACGGAAGGAAGGCTTTCATCCTTGCGCATTTACCTCGTGATGGACCGCTTCTATAATCTTCACTCAGACAGCAAGGGCGGATCAATGAAGACATCTCTGACTTTTCCATTTGAGCCTTGAATTTCGAGCGAGTGGCCAGGCGGAAAAGCTGGAAAGGAATTTGGGAAATATCTCAAAATATGAGTGAGTCACAGTTGCCTGTAGTGGATCAAATCATCGCAGGGTCACGGCGAGACAGGATTTATTATGCGGTGGCAATTCCCAAGAAGTGACTCTGGATCATGATGTGGTCATGGATAGCTGGAGTTCTCAAAAGCAACCGTCCAGAGTCGCGTTTTACAAATTTTTGCTTTCTTTGGCATTGAAAAGCAGTCTCATCTCAGCAAGCGGTCATTTTACAGTTTATGATGCCGGGGGTTCTCCGCTATAGCACACCCCCTTTGATATTCCATCAAAGTTTTGATTCGAGTCCTTTGAAGAGGCCTTACAAACCGTCAGAATCCTGCTGAACGTCACGCAGCGTGAAAGCCTCTGTAGCGGCAGAAAGGAAGGGTGCTTTCTGGTTCTGCTCTGCTGAACCTCCAGGAAAAGGAGTCCCTCGACAGCCAGTAATATTTAGTCCACTGGGGCGTGTGAGGAGTGGAACAGTGCTCTGCAGGCCTCTGTCTCTGCTGGAGAGGATTCTGTAACGCACAGATCAAGAAAAAGCTCTTTGCTGTTATTATGTAATTTTGTCACTTTAGAATACACATTATCTCTAGAGAACTTTTTCCTTCAGGATACTGAATATACTAAGGCAGTTTGGAGATACTTGACTGCATGTACGAAACAGAACATTTTGATCCAAATATGTGATTAAATACCAAAATTGCCTTCAAATTTCGATGCCTACGTCTAAACATTTTTCAGTATATTATATTATATGTTTACCACATTAAACGTGTCAGCAAACCCAGAAGAATCATATAGTTGCCTAAGAAACCACTTATATAAATGGCGTATGTGAGTACGAAGAGCCTTGATAAACCTTTGCAATTTTATGCAATTTATAAAAACATTACAAAAAGGTACTTTACATTTCAAAAAATGTTCTTCTAACTCACATCTCGTTTAAAAAGTTGTTCTTTTTAACACAATAATTGAAAAGGTTTTTAGGAAACCAAAAAGCTTGATATATAGTATCGTGTGAAAAACCCTTTCTGGCTCCCCTGTCTTTCAGAGTTTAGAGTCAAGCAAATAAAATCACTAACTCTGACTAAACACATTATTTTGTCTGGTTAATCATGATTAATCAAATCTAACCAGTTTGCTCAAATTCGCCCCCAACAATATTTCTAAGTGGTGCATTGTGTTACGGCTCTAAACATGGACAAAAAATATTGTTATCCGTATTACTTTCCTTAATTCAGTAACATTTTCAGGGTTCACATGAACTAGAGCATTAAAATCACATGATTTTTGTGATTTCCAATTTTCACCAACAACATCCAAATAGAGCAACAGTTGTACCTAGTTCATGTTATACCAAGTGAGGGTGTATACCATATACATCATACATACAGTCAATGAATGGATATATTACACATACCATGCATGGTCAATGAGTGTAGTAACATACGTATATAAAGGGGTTGACATAAGTGGTACGTAAGTACACATGCGTGGGATAAGAATTCTAGATTTACATGAAAAGAATGTAGAAAGAATGTAAAAGAGTTACAGTCAACCCCCGAAATTCGCAGGGTTTACATTTCAAGAGCACCGGTGAATTGTGAAATTGCAAATTTGTGATGTGGTAAAAAAAATGCCTATAAATGCCTATTTTTATATTCTAAACACTAAATATACACCCAAAACCCTTTAATTTTATTTAAAACTCAGCTTAAAACATTACCCTTAAAAAAATTTAAAGGTAAACTCGATGACTCTTTTCTGATGCGGGAATGCTAGACTACGTCAGCCAGAGATCCGTCACAGGGCAGCAGCCAATCAGCAGCAAGGAGAAATGAATAACACTCTCAGATTAGCTACCTTCAAACCTCCCACCTCTGAGTACCGGGGTATTTCACCATCCTAAGACGCGCTTTCATATACGGTTGCTTTTTGTTCTCTTGACAGGACAGTTCTAAAAAATGTATAGTTTTACTGGAAATTTAGGTTAATATTTATGTTACAAAAATAATCAATTATATTTTTCTTAATAATTTAGCACTAAAATGCACAAAAAATGTATAATGCCATGAAAAAAGCAAAAACAAACAAAAAAACGAGGTACCAATTCATTCATGTAGGTACTGATTAGAGTACTAGAACAAAAAAAGTATTTCAACCCCTGCATATACATATACATATATAAACATACAGTCACTGAGCATATATATAAAATATCATACTTATCACATTTACAGTCAGAGTGTATATATCATTTATGTCATATATACAGTTAGTGGTTCCAATTCCCACGTGGTTGTAGCCTCCCCGTACTCGCTCATATAGCTCGTGGATTATTGTTATAGCCGAGACTCTCAAGGGGAACTGGAGCTCTCTGCTCTGCTGTTGCTTTTGGTGCTTTTCGGCTGGTTGATTTATCCATAGGTCTCCCGCGAGCGCTGTCCAGCACAGTCTGCTGAGCAGTGTGTTTTGCTTGTAAATGATACGTCAGATTCAATGTATTCCGTTGATGAACAAATTCACTACGGCAGCAGCTGGAAATAACTTTTATCAAGAGAGCCATCAGTGGAACTTGCCATTTAAATGCTGTATTTGAATGAGAGGGCTGCAGTCACAGAGTCAATCATTGTAACATATAGCGCACAAGCAGCTAGGCTTCAGCCCATACTACCCCAGGCAGTTAAACAAGGAAAATCGGTTAGCAGCGTTCAGAAATTCATGGCTTAATTATAACGGCACTAATTATATTATATCATACTGTGTGTCTTTTTCAGGTCTGTTGGAAAAGCATCCCAGGAGGCTCCTCATGAAGGTGCCTGAGAGAATGCCAAGAATGTATAAACCTGCATCAAAGTAAAGCGAATCTAAAATATTGTTTTTTTCCTTACCACATAATTCCATGTGTAAATTCTTATATTTTGATGTTATTCTAAAACATATGGTATTTTTTCTATGAGCAGGTATGCCCAACCTTTTGACTGTGCTATAAGTCATACTCACATTACATATCATGTGCAATGACAAGTAGTATACACACAACACTCTTACCACTGGTACTCAGAATAGCACTGCATCTATCTCTGGGTCAGGGTAACATGTGGAGCTTTGCAGGATGTCCCGGGCCAGGATAGACTCTTCACAGTTGGGGGCAATGGTCACTGGAGCAGAACCCAACAATGTGACTGAAGGAAAAAGGCCTAGAGTCCATGAGAGGGACATGAGGCAAACAAAAAAGAAAATGAGACAAAGGAAGGAATGTGAAAAGAATTTTTTTCACTAAAACCATTTCCATGCAAAACGAGACAGCTAATCAGCATTAGACAAATGGAAAGGGATTATGAGTTTGTGCTGCCACTGTTTCTGCAGTTATTTAATTTCCCTGTGGATCTATTCTCTGACTGGAAGATCTTTTAAGTGTTGTCTGAATCACAGATTCCCTCCCACCTTTCTTCTCGTGGTTTAAGGCCGGCCTGCTGTCATTCACGGCACAGCTTCCCTGTGTTCCCTCACTCAGAATCTTTCTCCCCAGGCCGTCTGAAGTTTTTGGATCAGCAGGGTGCATGGAGATATAGTGAGAGTCCCACTCATAGTTTTCATCCACGGAGGCTCTCCTGGGGCTGGGGATGTGTACAGAAAGAAAATGTGGTGCGTCCAGGGAGCAAAGGTGCACATGCAGTATTAAATAGCATCTTTAATTAATGAACAGGCACACATCCTAAAGGCCAGCCTTTAACAGGGAAAGGCTAAGGAGAGCATTTGAAGAGGTCACAAATTTCAAATATTACACTATTAAACTTTAAGCAATGGCATATGAGCCTCCTCTTTGAACTTGAAATTCATATATTTTGAGGCTATTTTGCTTCAAGCTGTATATTTAAGTTAATCCTCTGAAATAAAAAACATATTCCCTGTGTTGATTTTTTGATATAGACCAGATCAGTGAAAATCAGTCACAGAACTGGTAGATCCCTCATCCACATAGTTCTGTGCTTTCTCTGCTCTCCAACAGACTTCATGTAATTAATAGGAAATTTAATAATCAAACAACGAGTTGAGTGCTCTGAAAGCACCCAAATTCTAAAATTGTTCTTATATTTGATGTAACCCTTCAAAAAAGGTTTCTTCAAGGATCCCTTGGTAAAAGGGATATTTATGCAACAATACAATGGTACATAGAACCATTCCATGTTCTTTGCATGGTTAAATGACTAAACTGCAGGATATATATCATTAAAGAACCCTTTAAAAATGACAAAGCTCCATTATTTAAAAAAGTCAAAGAGCCTCTTTTGCTAAGAGTGTAACTGTCACATTATCTGTTGTAGGTTGAAGAGGTAGCTGTTTGAAATTGTATTCACGGTCCTGATATCTGAACCATGAAGATATCAAAATTGTTATCAGCAGTTTAGTTTCCTCAGAAGTGAACTGTTCTTAACTTTAACTGTTAAACTTTAATGATGTTTACATCTTTACATCAAATGTGGCTTTCCATTACACGGTCCTTTGAGGACATTCCGGGATAAACAGATCAGATAAAGAGAGATCCTGCTCTCACCATTCCCTCCGTGCAGACTTCTGGAGGGCTCCATCGTCTCTGTCACTCTCCTCAGTGGTCTCTGGGGAGCTGGTGAGAGGGGGGCTGAGGGATAAGGACTGCCTGCTGCTGGGATGATCTAGGCTTCCTCTGCCACTGCTCTGGCTTGCATAGCTCCTGCAGCTCCCCTCAGGTTCTGGCACACTCCGGTACCCTCGGATCTCCATGTCCACCTCCGTGCCATCTTCCTCCACCTCTTCCACCTCATGTCTCTGGTGAGCTTTGGCTTGTAGAGGATGGCAATGAGACGAGGACCTGCTGGAGCTCTCAGGTGGCAGAGTATGTGGACTGTGACGTGAAGAGACAACGTGGCAGTGGGGGTCCAGAGCAGGGGAGTTAGAGACTCTCTGAAGAGATGACTCTTGTGGCTCTGTTTGTGAAGGTACCTGTAAATTGGTATCCTGATTGGGAATGATCTGGTCTTCCTGTACTTCTGAGCTAGGATGATGTGCAAAAGGTGACAGGACGGAATTTTGATGGGGGCTCAGCGAGTCTATCCAGGCATCAGGGGTCAGGAACTGTTCGTTGTACAGTCTGGAGTCCAAACTGGGAACACTCCTGTGGTGATTTTCACGTTGGGAACTCACACAAAGACTTTTCTGGAGAGTTAATCTTTGGGTCGGTAAGGTACTGCTGGACCGAATACTCAGATCTCTTTTCAAGCCTCTCCTAATTGTTCTGCTGCCTGCCTCTTTTTCCATCTGACTTTCTCTTTCTAGCTGATATAAGCAGGGTCTGTTATAATCTAGCATATCTGAACCATGGTCTGTCATGGACCTCATGAGTGGAGTCTGAGCTTGTACTTCTGGCTCATCCACAGACATCTCCACATCATCACCAGTCTGCCCTGGGATCCTTTTTGCCACCCTCACCTCTTTATTATCTAGTGAGGGACTCATGCTCGGGACAATATGGTGCTGATTGCGACTGTAGGTTCTTGGCATCCTCGGACTGCCCTCTGCACTGTAATGAGATCCTTTTAGTGTATGGTAAAAGGGTTCATCTTCAATAGTGACAGAGGAACCCTCAGTCATAGTTTTTCTCCGTCTGCGGTCTTTGGTATGGGACCTTTGGTGCTCCCCGCGCTCTAGACTTTTGGACCTCTGGTGATTACAAATTTGGCTCAAATGACAGTCCTCCAAACGCTCACCATCTATTTCATTCCCAGGATGTGCTTCCACCAAGTCACTGGAAGACATCATAGGAGTGGCCACCCATGGAATACAGGAAGAAGCTCTTGCTCCTAAACTACTTGTGTGACTGTGCCCTCTGCTGGACAGCTCCTTATGATGCAAGGATCCGGTTTCCCTACTTTTCCAGACCGTTCCCTCATCATCTTCAAGGTCCTTCCTTTGTTCCACACTGAGCAACCCCTCTGTCTTTGAAAAGTTGACTGGTGTGTGCCGACCAAGGCTGTATTTGCGCAGCTCTTGCTCCAGTTCCTCTCTCTCGCGGGCCAGTTTCAAACAGTGGCTCAGGTTGCCCTTTTCCTTCTCATGCTCCATCTGAAGAACTAGGGTACTGGCAGTGGAACGTGTACTGCCTCGTTTCAGGGACATATAGTTGTTTGACTGTGGGTACAGCACAGAACTTTCTGAGGAAAGACTTGTTTGGTCCAGAGGCCAGTTTGCAAGTTCCTCTTCTTGGAAATAGCAGCCATGAAGGGAAAGGTGTTTGGCCTTGGCTTGCACTCTACCAGAAGTGAAGATGTCCGATCCACAAGATGGCATGTCCACTGAGAGGACAAAAGGAGGATGCCTTCTTTCATCCCTATAGGATCGCAATGAGTTGGACTTGCGAATTGTTGAATCCTCAACCCCTGATGACTGGGCAAGATCCTCCCTTGGTCTTGTGTGTCTAGGAGGAGCCAAAGTACTCACTTCTTCATAAGGTTCGACCACAAAGCGGCCATCTGGGCCACGGTGAATGAACTCCACAGGAGAGTTTGGGGACCCGTGGAGTTGACTTTCAGGTAGGTTGTGGGTGGAAGGGTGGGCACTAGGCAACAGCCGCTGTCTCTGGCCATTGTAATCACTGCGGCTTGACTTGCCAAAGGAGGAGTGGACTGAAGAGGAGGAGGAGCTTGAGTGGGAACGCGGTGGAAGGAGCTTCAAGACACTGTCAGGGCTGCCATGAGCTGAGCCAGCTCTGAGAGAGATAGGAAGTGTGGACCAAGGGATTAAAGCATGAAACACATGTTAAAGCTCCCTCGGTGGTTTCTATAGTTACTTTTGGTTAATGTCACTTTAATTATGTATACATTTTCATTCAAAACCCTTAAAAGTCTAGTGTCACTACTGTCTAGATTTATACTGGTTTTTCTCATGTGGTTTAAAATTATGTTATCAGCTTGTTTCAGTGATTTAATTCAAATTACGGTACTTGTTTTGTTACTGATGGCTATAACTACAGATGTAACATGCAACATATCATGTTGTATCAAATGTTTATAACACGCTTATGGCGAGTATATGGCGAGTTAGCTTAAGGCTAACATAATTTGTTGCTAAAGCAGTAGATGTTGAATGCCCTAGTAAACTAAAAATGAAGACATTGACAAAAGGCCAGTTTTCACTCACTACTTATTTTTGCTGCATCAAAAGTCACTGAAATGCATTGTTTCAAAAAATGAAATTTGTAATCGTTACACCCCTAGCTATAAAAATAGCTTAAAGAAGACTCCAGACCTCTAAAACAATACAGAACATATTCAGCTTTTGTTCTGCTATTCACTGAGGGTACCTTTAACAATGTGAGCAAAGGGAAATGAGCTGAATTATGACATGCTGATAATGACTGATGAAATACACTTACTTCACAGATGGGCTCTTATACATAGCAGGAGGGAGATCTGGAATGAGGGAAGGCATGAGACAATACAAATGAATGAGGTAAAATGATGATGGCTGGGCCATAAGGGTAGTTAGTGCCCTTGACTGGGTTGAGCAAAGCAGAGCTCATATTTCTTAAGAGTTAATATTTCTTAAGAGTGCATCAAAGCGCTGTCTCTTTACCCTCCATCTTCTTCCTGCGTCGCTGCCTTCGCCTGTGGCCGATCACACACACTGTGGCCAAAGCCAACAGGAGCGCAAAGCATAAGAATCCCATCCCACCCATAACTCCGGCCAAAAGTGGCTGGGGAACGAAATCCAGGAGGCGGGAAGTAGTTGGCCCCTTGCCTGTCGAAAGAGTGTCATCTATGTTTAGAATTCATGAGCAATTGCTTGCATGCATGCAATGTTATAAGACTTTATAGAAAAACCAAAACTATTAAACCGGATGATTAAAGACAATAATACAAGCTGATCTGGCTGTAAATCCATTAAACAGAGCACCGGGATGGAAAGTTGAGGCACTGACCCACGGTGGACACGTTGATGGAGCGGCCAGGAAGGCTCAGCTGCGCTCCGCGGCGAGACAGAAGTCTTAACTCATAGTTGGAGTTCTGCAGAGAGACAGAAAGAGGGAGTTAGAGCAGGGCATTGGAGCTGCATCTATAAGGTCAGGGAAAATGTCAGGCTACTGAATCGTAAATACTGAGGTAGGAAACTCTAATTGACCCCGATCCACCCACAATGACCCATGATCTACAACAAGCTTCCAGAGCTACTGTGCACAAGCTTTATTGAGCGTTGCCAAAAATTACATTCAACCTAATGAGAAACTGTAGCCTACAATAAACTATACGTAATTGTGGAGTGCATTACTAATTTGTGATTTATCCATTACAGATACTCTCCATAATTGGACATCAGCTTTAGACAGGGGCAGCCTTTCTCTGGATATCACACACTGGATTTGCCAGTCCCCTTTTCACCATATTAACTTGATTACATCATAAAAAATATCTCTCTTATCACCTGCATGCAAAGTAATAATTAAATTTGATATTACAGATCTTCCAAGAACATATATTTGACAGATAATTTTTAGAAAAAGAACATCATCATGTGCCATAATGTGAAGAGATACAACAGATCAAACTGCTGATACACACCATGCTCACTCTACCCAATTAGATAGCTGATCTGGAATGAGAAATCTGTTAACGTCAAAGCCATATTCAAGCTAAATGCTGAAGACTTAATACTCCAAAGCATGCAATGTGGGAGGGTAACGTCTGACATACAATATTGGGGCCACTTCAAGTCACAGAACGAGCCTCTATTTCAGTGTATATGTTATAGAGGCACCCCAAAAGTAGCCAAAAATTGGAGAAAAAAGTAATTTGGCTCTCTGCAATAAAAAATCGCCATTAACAAATATGTAAATAAAATACAAAATAAAAATACAAGCTCCACCCTAAAACAACCGCATGCAATTTTTTACTGTGCTCAGATTATTATGATTATTGTCATTATTATTATTATTTAATTTTTATTTTGCTGTTGTAGTCAAACAGTCCTTTATCCTGGTAAAGTATGTCAATATGCTTCATGGAGGATAATAATTTTATTAACTATGATATCTGATAACCAATAATTTGGTCAATCAACAACCGAGTCCAACACATTCATATCATACATCAGCCGCCGCCTCACACCTCTAGTCTCATTGGTAAATTGTGCCACGGTTACGACGCCGGCCGCACCGCGGCCCCCCGCGGCGCGGCGACGGCGCCGCGTACGACAACGAGGTTTCCTCCTCCTCCCCAGACCAGCACCCGTAC
>JBBPCX010069125.1:338-11608 GCA_037974365.1 Hydrocynus forskahlii
TGATTAGTTGGAGGTGGTGATTAGTTGGAGGTGGTGATTAGTTAGTGATGGTGATTAGTTGGTGGTGGTGATTAGTTAGTGATGGTGATTAGTTAGAGGTGGTGATTAGTTAGTGATGGTGATTAGTTGGTGGTGGTGATTAGTGATGGTGATTAGTTGGTGGTGGTGATTAGTTAGTGATGGTGATTAGTTGGAGGTGGTGATTAGTTGGAGGTGGTGATTAGTTAGTGATGGTGATTAGTTGGTGGTGGTGATTAGTTGGAGGTGGTGATTAGTTAGTGATGGTGATTAGTTCATTTTAATAGTGACTGATAGTGAGCTGCTGTATATCTGTTTGTGGTTCTGGATGTTAAACCTGCTGCTCTAGGTTCCTTTTTTAGCTTACCGTGTGTTGTTTGTTTTGTTTGTTTTGAACTTACCCTACTGACCTGGGAGTTTTGCAGTTCGAGGATCTTAGTGGGTTTAACAGCTGGTCTCCAAACAGGAGACTGAGATTGATTCCATACCATAGTCCTTGTGTAACATTGCTATACTGCATTTTTCCACATCTGTAACATAACTATAATAACAGGTAACTTAAAATAAACGTTTCTAACAAATGCATGTAGTCGAGAATCCAACAATTTGGTCACAGTTTTGTTGCATTAGTCATTGTAATTCTCTTTGTCTTTTTTTCTCTTTCAGAGTAGACTAACATCCCATTTCCTTTCATGGTCCTGGAATTCATCATGCTTTCAAGAGGTGTACATTGCATGGCTGCAATTAAATGCAACAAAATGACTTGTAGAAGATCCAGCACTCAACAAATGTCCTCTGCTACTTTCTCTAACACATCACACAATCAAAATCAGGAATCTAGTGGAAAGATGAGAAGCCACCACTGCTCAGAGTGTGAAAAAAGTTTTACAGTACAGAGTGTTCTCCACAGACACCAGTGCATCCACACAGGAGAGAAACTGACCAGTGTAATCTTAGAACACACCAGCGCATCCATACCAGAGAAAAAACGTATCACTGCTCTGACTGTGGGAAAAAGTTTCGGCAACTGAATGGTCTCCAAAAACACCAGCGTATTCATACTGTAGAGGAACTGGATCACTGCTCACAGTGTGGGCGGAGCTTCAGTTATTCTTTAAATCACCACAAGTGCAATAAAGCAGTCACACCGAACATGAAAATTTTTCTGGCCAAAAAAGCCCTTCACTCAAACAATAAAAGATGCATGAATGCAAAAAAGCAATTCACTTCCAGTAGGAGATCATTTTTCCTTCATACGTAGTCCATCTAACCTGCATGTTCAATAGAGGAACTATATCTCAGTCACTCACAGCTGCAAAAAATACGCTTGGTCACTCGCTAGCAGCGGCATTTCACCCAGCAGGACGCTCTCTAAAGCCACATCAGATTTTTACACCTTCCAAATGACCAGAACAGCAAGGCTGTCTCCCTCTCAGATTAAAAGGGAGACAAAACCCATGACCTGATTCAGTTAAATTCTGATCATTTCATTTGATTTCTTTGACATAATGGACTGTACTGCATTTAGCAGAGCTTATCCAAACTGTTATCTGTGGCTGAGAACCAATTTAGGAAATTACTCTGAGCTCTGACCTACAGACTGATGAAACAATATGAGGACTTTTATTGGTGAATTTTGATTAGTTTAATCTTGAGTGCACGTAACTGAATATTGTCCCACAAACTCAGTGGTTATGTAATTATTTAAACTTTTCATGTTTGTTTGACTGATGCTTGGGCGTGAACACAGAAGGGCTGAGTGGAACTGGGGAAAGAATAAACGACATGTTTACAGTATCTTTAAAAACACCTTATTTGATTGCTAAGAGGATATGACATCAGAAGGAGCAGAATACACATCAAATATTATTTCAAATAATTAATATACCTACAGCGCTAGTTTTCTGCAGATGGGGTACAAGTGCACCTTTTTCTGGTTTGTTTCCATTTTGTATTTCACTGTTTGTTAGACATTAAAATTAGTGCTGTTCTTGTTTTACTTTGTCTCAGTGCTGCTTTCAACATAAAGCTGAAATTGTGTACTTCACATTTACAGCACATCTGTCTGTTAATGTGTTTCTCAAATTTGCCTCCATTTATTTTCAACAGAAAGTTGTGAAAATGGCAAAAGGACAGAACTTTCCAGGCTCTTGCTTGAGGGAGTAACACAAAGTATTAGACAGGTGACTTTACTGTTCTGGCTGATTGGTGTACTTACTCACGCTTTTCATTGTGACTCATGACTTAAAAATTGATGGACAGGACACAGTTCACTGTTCAGCTTATGGGAAGTATTTGGATGTTCCTGTTCCTGAGAAGGCAGATGATGGTGAAGGTGGGTCTCAGATGATGGTGAAGGTGGGTCTCAGATGACGGTGAAGGTGGGTCTCAGATGATGGTGAAGGTGGGTCTCAGATGATGGTGAAGGTGGGTCTCAGATGATGGTGAAGGATCAGCTGTGGTCAACCTGTTTGTTTTAATTAAGGCTTTTAAACAATTTTTTTAATTCAAATTTTGTTTATTAGGTTGCAGGGGGGCGTGGGCTTGGTGGGGGAGTTGCTGTCCACCTGTTCAACTTGATTGATCATTGTCATGGTTTCCTGCTCACCTGCAGTTCGGCCACCTTTTATCCTCCCTTGCTTTTCAGTTTCCCTGTTTGAGTCTTGGTTCCTCCCGAGGTTCCTCTAGCTTTCGCTCATTCTGTAGAGCTGATTTGGGGCACTGTTAGTTAATATCACTTTAGAAATAAATAGAATCTTTGTTTTGAATTGTCTTGTAAATACCTGAAAGTGTGTGTGTGTGTGTTTCAGTGAGGGATGTTCCTGAGACAGTTCTCTGTGCTGAATGTTCATCCAGACTTCAGTGGAGCTTCATCACTCCGACTGCTTTATTTCAGTGTTTTGCTCAAATAAAACAGTCCTAAAATTGAACATGGTGTTTATTATCCTTAGGAATGTTCTGACCTGTGATCTTTGCAACCAATTTATTTATAGTACTATGCTGAGAGACTGAAGCAGCTCCACCATCTCCATCATCCTGAGGACCAGAGTGTCCTTCATGTCCTCTAGAGGCTCAATAAAAGATCAGTACAACAGTTCAGCGGAAAAAGTGACCGCTAACACTGAGCCTACATTCTCTACTGTACAGGTGGATAGAGGTAAGGGGTGGGTTTGTGTTTCACTGTGACAGAAATAGTGTAAAGAACATCAAACTTTACACTATTTCTGTCACAGTGAAGCACAGTTAGGAGGAGAATCTGGTCCTGAGCAGCTCTCACACAGCCAGGTGTTTTTATCCACGTTTTAGTTGTTTTTAAACTGTTTGTGGTTAGGTTGTGGGCGTGGCTGTGGTCATGGTTGGTGGGTGTGGCTATGGTCTGGATTGTTGGGCGTGGCTGTGGTCGGAATGGAGGGATGGACTCTGTTGATGTCAGAGTTTAGTGATCTCGCACTCGTCCTCTGGTTCCGACAGCAGTGCAGACAGGGCGCTGGTGCTCTGGTCTTCAGAAATACTCGGTTGAGCGCTGCTGATGGGAAGATTCAGACTGTACGGACAATCTACAGGAAGAACCACATACAGAGAGAAAAGAAAAAGGAGGAAGAGAGGAGGAAAAATGTAATGTCAGCATTCAGTCTGAACTGAGTTTAGGATTCAGTCATTAGCTCGGATAAAAGGTTCAACATTCCCACTCATATCACCTCATATGAGGCTTCTGTCAGGAGTTTACAGTAGAAACATTTCAAACCATCCAGCAGTAATTTTACTCAGTTTGTCTGTAATGAACAGATGCATCAGACATCAGATTATTTCCACTGTCATATTTCGCCTTTTAAAACTGAAGTGTGTGTGAGTGAGGCTCCTCCTTGTTTTATGTATATATATATATATATATATATATATATATATATGTCTGTGTAGTTTTATCCTGCATTGAAGCGTTAAGAGTAAAGGTCTTTGTTTGGTTTCTCTCCTCAACTTAAACACAACTTCAATGACTAGCTTATAAATCCTTCAAAATTAATCTTCCTCATTTTTAAATGTGTGTGTCATAAAAAAACCTCATTTACATTCAGCCTACAGCAATTTTGCTCCGCCCATTCTGGCTGAACTTATAAGGGATGTTTTTAATGTGCAGTAACAGAGGCAGCCTGTTTGATTTTGAGGGTTAAAGTAGAGAACCGAAAAGAACTGTAAAGAATGGTGGAGAATGGTAGAGAAAATGGAGAACGGATAAATGAGAGAAATGTGGTGATGGGTTCATTAAGTGATGCTCTGCTCATGCAGAGTGATTTTATTCCCCTGAGTTGAAAGGTGGATTTTAACCTGTGATCGGGTTCAGTGTGTCCAGTAGGGCAGCTCCACTGAGGCCCAGAGGGCTGGCGGGGTGGGGCGGAGGCCGGAGCAGGCTGGGTCTGTGCCGACGGGCTTTGGGGAGGGTGGCAGGGAGGAGGCGAGGCGAGGAGTGGCCATCGGGGGCGCTGTGTCCATGAGAGCTGATCGTAGAGTACAAGCTGAAGGAGGGTGGGGTGAACGGGGTGAGGTTCAGGCTGCCGGGTGCAAGGCCACCAGGGGAGCGGTCAGACATAATGGCGGACTGAGACACACCTTTATAAAGAGAGTGTTAAGACATGTAAAAGTTGTTTATAAGTGTTTATCATCATTAGCTTCAGGTTCTCCACATACCTGCATGTTCCAAAACAACACAACCAAAGATGATGGGTTTGTTTGAACCTTCACTGAATATAAAATCATAATGAGGAACTAAATCACTCATGCAGTGTTATTTATCTGAACACCGATCAGAGCATTTACAGCATTGTTTACCAAAGTCCACCAGGGGCCACACAGTCTGAAAACTACTGATCTAAACTATACACACTCACATAAACACACGCACACATACGTACATACATACGGTCAGGAAGTAGTACCTTTCTGAGGCGTGGGTGGGCTGAGCTTGCGTAGCTGTGTCTGTCCACCAGGGGGCAACGTCTGAATATCTCTTTGTCCAATCCCTGGTAAAAGATCTTCACTCTTCAGAGCACTAACCATGCATGCACACACACACACACATACAGACACACACAGACACACACACACACACACACACACTTAAACACACGCAAAGACTGGAAAGCCACGACCCCTCACTGTCACTGAACTGACCCACTGTACCCTACCCACCCACTATATACTGTACCCTACACACTCATTATATACTGTACCCTACCCACCCACTATATACTGTACCCTACCCACCCACTATATACTGTACCCTACACACCCACTATATACTGTACCCTACCCACCCACTATATACTGTACCCTACACACCCACTACATATGGTACCCTATACACCCACACCCACTATATACAGTACACTACACACACTACATACCTACTGTACTCTACACACCCACTATATACTGCACCCTATCCATCCACTATATACTGTACACTACACACACTACACACTGTACACTACACACCTACTGTACACTACCCACACTGTACAGTGTAGCGCTGATTTTACCATAAAAACAAGAAAAGGAAACATGAGGGAGGACAAAAGATGAATGAAGTCCTACCCATCTCTTCTGTAAAACTTGAGCATCATGTTGTCCGTAGCAACACTAAGTGGGTGCTTGCGATCCTGCTTACTATCAGAATGGTCAGCATCAGGGTCAGCCAAGCTGTAGTTATGATTGATGTGGAGAGAACTGCCGTAGTTTCCCGTTATGTTAAACTCAATATCTGGGGGGGGGGCAATAGAGAGAGGGGAAGAGATAGACAGAGACAGGAAGAGAGCAAGAAAGAGAGGGGACGAGAGAGAGAGAGAGAGAGGAAGAGAGCAAGAGAGAGAGGGAGAGAGAGGAAGAGAGAGAGAGGAGAATAAAGAATAGAATAGAATAGAATAGAATAGAACATCTTTATTGCTATTGCAATACACAGGAATGTACAGTACAACGAGATAAGATTTGCAGCTCAGTAGATACTTATCGCTTGTAACTATAAGTATCAATTAAATGAAGCAAATAGCAAGATCACAGCATAACATAACATGATAAATATATATTTAGCCGCAGCGGGCATAAACAGAAACCATAACCCTCACATGCATTAAGAATGCAACACTTCTGCAAGAGGGTTTCAAAGCATTTAGCTCTGTTCAGAACCAGCCTTCAGCATTAATCCAGCCTAACTTGGGCTATTTCTTCGCCCCATAAATATACTAAGGCACTTATATTTGGCACCTCCACTTGTGATGCTGCCAAATATGAATAGTAAACAGTGACAAGTTGTAACAGTCTACTGTTCATTCCTTTTTTATTTCCACACCACAGGTGGTGCTGCCAAGTATAAGTGCCTTAGTATATTTAAGGGTAAGTAAGTAAGTCACTTACAACAGCAGATGCATGTTGTTTTTGTTTTTTTGCCCTGTAAGTCGGGGGTGGGGGGGTGGGGGGGATCGAGGTCTGAAGGGGACACATCCCCCCCGTCCCTGGTCCCATCTGCACCCATGTGTGTGAGGTCCTCGCAGATGTTAGCTGCCTTTCTGAGGCACTGCATGGTGAAGGTTTACTCCTGAGTCCTGATGATCCTGCACTAGAGACGACACTTTGAAGGGCCTTCCTGTCTGCTGCAGTGCATCTGGAGTACCAGGCTGAGATGCAGTATGTTAAAATGCTCTCTATAGAATAGCGGTAGCAGGTCACCGGCATCTCTTGTGGTAGTCCGGCCTTTTTCAGTAACCTCTGGAAGAACAATCGCTGCTGTCCCTTCTTCACCTGCAACCATCTAAGGTTTACTGAAATGTGCACTCCCAGGAACCTAAATCTGGACACCTTCTCCACCCTTTCTCCGCCGATGAGCTGCTTGGTCTGTGCAGTGTGCAGAGTCAGGTTGTTCTCTGATCACCAGGTTCTGTACCTCCGCTCTGTAGGCTGGTTCGTTGGTGGTGATCGGGCCGCAAACCCCACTATGGTGTCGGTGTTAACTTTTGGGCACCCCTGTAGTCTGCGAGTGCTCAGGGTGATGACAAAGACTGTGTGTGGACCCATTCTCAACACCAGAGGACGCTCTGTCAGGAAATCCTGGATCCAGCTGCAGAGTGAAGGACTCCCCAGTTTGCTGGGGATGAGTGTTAAAAGCAGAGCTGTAGTCCAAAAATAACATCCTAACATATGTGTGCTGTTTCTCCAGGTGAATCAGTGCAGTGTGGAGAGCCAGAGAGAACCCTTTGTGGATCTGTTCGATTTCAGGAACTTTGGGACTACCGTCAGAGACAGAGACAGACACACATGAAAACTCCAGCAAGTTGTTTAGCACAGTCTCTGCGACCCCGGCCTGGAATGCTGTCTGGCCCGCAGCTTTGTGTGGATTCACTCTCTGTAGTGTGCACTGTACATCCCTTGCTCTCAGTGTGAGGGGTGGGGGAGCTCTTGTGGTTTGTGAGAGCTGCCTTGCCACAGGGTCCTGATGTTGCTGTTGCTGTTGAAGTGGCCCTCTACAAGTTGCCTGTAGGAGTCTTTGGCATTTTTTATACCCTTCTTTAGATCGCGTCTGGCCGCCCTGTATGCTGTGGTGTCGCCAGATTTGAAGGTATTGTTGCAAGCTTTTAGCAAATTTCTAGCAAAATGTAGCTGCTTCTGCAAACAGTTCTCAGTGTGTCCGGTCAAAGCAGTCCTGGAGCTGTGCTGTAGCCTCCTCTGTCCAGATTCAGATGGTGTGTCTTGACTTGCGGATGAGGGGTCTGGTACCAGAAACAGTGACAGATGGTCAGGTTGTCCAAGAGGGGGCTGGGGAAGGCTCTGTATGAGTCTCTAATATTGGTGTACACCTGACCCAGAGTGTTAGAGCCTTTGGTGAGGCACTGCACATGTTGATGAAATTTATGGAGCACAGTTCTGATGAAGGCTTCGTCAGTGTGTGCGTCCTGCTGCTTGCCGATGACTGTGTGTAGCCACGCTAGCGTTAACTTAGCATTAGCTTCTGGCGAAATGTAAACAGCCACGTAAAAACAGCAAATTCCCACGGAAGATAGAACAGTCTGCATTTCAGTAGAAGGTACTCCAGGTCTGGAGAGCAGTAGCTCTCGAGTGCAGTGGTTGGTGCACCAGTCGTTGTAAATATAAACGCAAAGCCCCCCCCACACACTTTTCTTGCCATATTCTTTCATCGGGTCTGCACAGTGTAGCATCATTTCAGTACGTGATCATTTCAGTGCACACTACACTTTGCACAGTAATAAAGTAAAAACTAGTTAGTAAGAAAAAAAGAGAGGGAGAGATATGATATACTTTAGTCCGTATTTATATTCAACACAGTAAGTGTGAAAGCATCGCTGACTTAGAAGGAAAGAGTAAATCTTGACACTCGAGTCTAGTGCCTGGCAAGCTGGAAATCGAGTCCTGGGTCAGTGCCGGCAAGTCAGATGTCGAGTCAAGTCCTAAACTTGGTGTTAAAAAACTCAGCCTTAATTCTTCAGCAGGTTTCCCCGCTGAACCCCAGACCTGATGGTGCACGAACCTGCCCTTTTAAAGAGTGTGTTTTGTGAGCTCAGAGAAACTCAAATCGAGGGTCAGCTCGGTGATATTTTTTCCAGATTTTCTAGTCATGTCCAATTCTACCCATTCACTCAATCTCTCCCATTCACGCGATCCCACAAACATTGGGAAGGTGAAGGTGTCCTTCCTCTGTGTTCAATGAAGCTCCTCCAAACTGCTGCTAACACAACCAACTAAAGTTTTCAGTCTTATCCTCCTTATCATCCTTTCCTGTAGGACCACACAGACCCCACCAGCTGTGTGCAGGACAGGACACTATTCCACACCCACCACTGTGATAGTTCACTGAAATTTTTGAGAGAAATGAGGAAGAAACGGTTCTGGAATGTACACGATTTGTTGGTTAGCTTGTGCTCCTCACCTCCAGGGAAGAACCAGTCAGCGTACCGGATGATGGGTTCAATGATCCGCACAATCTGCAGTGACTGGGTGGTCATCATGTCCGTTACACTTCTGAAAAAAGGAGGAGCAAAAGCTGTCCAGCAACAATAAGATCAGGAGGTAATTCATGTTCATTATTTGTAACTGGTTTCAAACATTTTTACAGTTTTGATATGGAAAGAAACAGAAAACAGTAAAACATCCCAATGAAATCCCGTTCATACAGAACCAAAAATAATGGATATGAAATATATCTCATCGTATTAATGTTAAAATAGTTTATGATCATTATTTAATCTAGTTATATTTACATAATGGAGGAACACCTCAGGAAACACCAGGACACACCAGGAAACCACAGGAAACCTTAAGACACCCCAGGAAGACAGGAAACCACAGGAAACCACAGGAAACCTTAAGACACCCCAGGAAGACAGGAAACCACAGGAAACCACAGGAAACCACAGGAAAACGGGATATCTGATTAAGGGACTGTGAATCAGTCTTCACCCCTCTGTTTGAGGCCACAGCAGGTTGGGCCCCAGAACGATGGCTATGTTTCCTGCGGTCATTTTATTAACATCCTCATACTCGCACAGCTTCGCCAGGAACTTCATTAAATACCTGAACGAAGCAAACAGAAACATTTGTGCATCACGAATCAGAAATAAAACACCAAAATATATGAGTGGAGTGATGACCCCTCTATTAGTGTAATTTCAGAGAAAAGTAAGAAATATCATCAGACAAACAGAACATTCTGTGGAGAATATAAACCCACTTTTACTCTCCATGGGTCGACAAACATGGTCAGACCATCACAGTGTGGACAGAATCAGCTGTATTTACTGAATTATCCAACAGTAACTCACCTAAAGTTGTTGCTGTTGGCTTTGGGGAGTTTCTCACACACTCGCAGCAGATCCTGCAGACGCTTCTCCAGATTCTGCACGCTAAACACACACACACACACACACACACACACACACACACACACACACATTACAACACAGAGCCCTGAGAAGACACAATCTAAACTACACCACATCATATACCCACTGCACTAAACAGACTACACCAAAATATATCTACATCAAGAAAAAACTGCATCAAAACATAAACTAAACCAAACATAAACTAAACCAAACATAAACTAAACCAACCATAAACTATACCAAATGTAGTTAAACTACAAGCTGACCTGATCTACAGACGCTCTCTGGGGTCTGTTTGGTGTTGCTGTTCTTTAATAAATATAAATAATAATAACCCACATAACACCGATGGACAATCAACTGTAACCCAGAGACCTTCAGGGCTGACTGAGTTCTCCATTATTGGAAACACAACCAACACCACCACAGCAGATACACTGATCATCCAAAACATCAGAACCCTCGTCCAATGGTACTGGTCCAACTTGTGCCCCCAAAACAGTTCTGACCCACTGAGATCTGGACTCCATACGACCTCTGAAGGTGCCGTGAGGTAGGGCCTCGATGGATTTGTCCAGCACGTCCCACAGAAGCTCTATCAGATTGAGATTTGGGGAATCTGGAGGCATAGTGAACTCTGATCCTTTCTGTCAGAGCAGCATGAACATCTTCAGCAGTTTGTTCTACAGCAGATCTTCTGTGGGATCAGACAGGCTGGTCTTCACTCTACACAACCATCAGTTCTGACCACTGCACACCAGGAACTCCCCACAAGACCTGCCATGTTGAAGATGTTTTGACCAGACAGATTTTCTGTACCAAGTGAATCTGTGTTCTCCCGCAAATCTGTGCAGGTTTAGTGTTGTGGTTGATCAGTGTAGTGCATAATTCATTTCAAATTGTAGTGAATGTGGTTCTTAATTTAAGTTTGAATAAATCATTAATATTAATATTTTTCAGCTACTTACTTTGATGCTTGTATCCATTCATCATAGAGATCAAATGTCAGAAGTGGCTCAGGAAGCTCCCGCAGGTAAGATTTCAGTGCACCTGCAGAACAAAGACACCAACATCACCTATAGCAGGGCTAGAGTTGATTCTGAGTCAGATTAAAAGGTTCAGCCACAGATCAGTCTCATCAGTCCTGTCGGTCATCAGTCCTGTTGGTCATCAGTCCTGTTGGTCATCAGTCCTGTTGGTCATCAGTCCTTTCAGTCATCAGTCCTTTCAGTCATCAGTCCTTTCAGTCATCAGTCCTGTCGGTCATCAGTCCTTTCAGTCATCAGTCCTGTCAGTCATCAGTCCTGTCGGTCATCAGTCCTTTCAGTCATCAGTCCTTTCAGTCATCAGTCCTGTCGGTCATCAGTC
>JBBPCX010069126.1:0-11608 GCA_037974365.1 Hydrocynus forskahlii
TGTTGTGTGTATGTGTGTGTATGTATGTTGGTGTGTGTGTGTGTGTGTGTGTGTGTTTGTGTTTGTGTGTGGTGTGTGTGTGTTTATATGTGTGTGTGTGTGTGTGTTTATATGTGTGTGTGTGTGTGTGTGTGTGTGTTTATATGTGTGTGTGTGTGTGCGTGTGTTTGTGTGTATGTGTGTTTATATGTGTGTGTGTGTATGTGTGTGTGTGTGGTGTGTGTGTTTATATGTGTGTGTGCTCAAAGGCACCAGCATGGTGGGGTGTGGGAATGTTCCTACACTCTATTTTACACACTAGTCTTACTAACCAATTTCTAATGACCCGTCATTTTTGATCAGGAACACCATGAGTGTTCATGAGTTCAATAAAACACATAAAATATAATAAAAATTCTCAAATAATTTTTATGCATTACAGTGCCTTGTCTAAACAAAGTCATGGATTTGACCGGAACACAACAGGAGGGTTGAGTGTCCTGTAAGCCGTCCAGCTCACCACAGGTTCACTGCCGCTGCCATCACCATCATCAGCTGATGAAGGCCCTGCAGCAAAAATGTCTGTAATTTTGGCAAATTTGGCTGCGTCTGTCTGAAGTGTCAGTTTTGTTTCTCTCTCTCTCAGTTTCTATGTGCCCAAAAGGGGGAGGTGTTTAAAGATATTATTAAAGATAAGTAGTAGTAGTAATAGGAGTAGCAGCAAAGTATTAGTAGCAGATGTAGTAACAGTAGCAGTGCAACAGTAGTACTAGTAGAAGTGGAAGTAGTAGCAGGAGTAGTAGGAGTAGTAGTACAAGTAGTAGCAGAAGTCAGAGCAGTAGGTCTAGTGTCAGTAGCGGTAGTAGTAGTAGCAGAAATAGAAGTAGTAGTAGCACTGTGTAAAATTGCTAAAGCAATGAAAGTGAAGTTAGCGGATGTCCTGTCAGTTCTTGGAAATGTTTCTAGATTAATGACAGGCACAACACACTGCGGTGAAGCACCTGTTAATAGGAAGTTTGTAATCAAAGGATTTCCTGTTAAAATGTGCATGCTGGTTTGCATTTTGCATGCTGTTTTGTTTTTTTTTAGGGTAAAGGGGTATTTGGTAGAGCAGCTTTCCAGAGCAATCTTTAGTAAGTGACAATTCCCCTGGAGCAACTGATGGTTTAGTGTCTTGCACAAGGACACAATGGTTGAAGGTACAACTTTGTGGTCACCAGGTTCACAGGCAGGTTTTCTACCCACTAGGCTACTACCACTTGCATGTGCTTACCACTTGCATGTGCTCGCTGTAGTATATCACAGGAACTGCGCCTGGAGCCTAGTTAGTCCTGCTGCATGTTCTGCTTTCTCATGTGTTTTATCTGTTTTGTTGCAAAAGACTTGATGCAAAAGCTGTTGCCAGTGCTGGTGGCAGAGATAAACATTTCAACACTTCAACGGAAACAAATGGTTGTGGCTGTTTCTGTTAACGTCCTCATACTGTGGGTGTTGGGCAAGTTGCATCTGAACATGTTTGCTGTGACATGGCCTGATTTCTAAATGCCAGGACTAGTTTAACTTACATATCGTCCTAGAATCGTTGTCCTTTTTTAACCGTTAGATTGACCGCATAATAATGTGTAATTAAGCATGGTTAGGGATGATGTGCTGTCCTCACATACCTCACAGAGCTCAAAATCATCAGTCAGTAGATGACAGATATTTCCTCTCATCTGAATGAATACACACATCTTAGACTTAGGCCTGGGTGCTTAATTTGTGACTGTGCGTGTCCACTCGCAGCAGTTAACACTGGTAGAATTTCTTGCAGTACAAATGACTGGACACAGTGGCACTCTCTGCTGGCATAATGCTGCACAACAACACATTTTGCGGGGTGTCCCCAGTATAAGGTGGCTAGTACCTGCCAAAAGCAGTCCTACCCTTGAACAGGGAGCCCAAGGCTCACTGAGGCACAGGTGGAGTGAAAAAGTTCATGTTGGCTGTGGAGAATGGTGTCAGAACACACAGTAAATAGCAGCTTATGAGGACTTGTAGCCACAGACCACTTACCATGGCACGCTCAGCCTCTAAAGCGATAAAAGACATGCATGTCACACAAACTTTCTTTTGCTCAACGCAGATAAAACAGAGGTCCTACTTCTAGGTTCAAAAGCTGCTAGAATCAAACCGTCTGGTCTTGCTGGTTCCTCGGCTTCTCCAATGGCAGTTGGAAAAAAAATATTGGTGTCTCTATGGATCCTGATCTTTCATTTGGTGCACACATAAGTACTGTTACTAAAAAAGCTTTCGGTCATCTATAAGATATTGCTACGTTCCTCCATGATGCAGAAAAATCAGTCCACGCCTTCATCACCTCCAGACTTGATTATTATAACAGCTTTCTGTCAGGCTGCTCCAGCAAGAACCTAAATAAGCTTCAATTAGTCCAGAATGCGGCGGTCCTCAATAGAACCAGGAATCAACTATTAAATTCTACTATTGACATATAAAGCCTTGAATGGCCTCTCACCTGATTACTTCCATGACCTCATCTCTTGCTATGAACCTCCACGCTCAAGGTGCTGGCTATCTACTCGCCCCCAGAATCATAAAAGCCACAGCAGAGGGAAAGCCTCCCAGCTCTGGAATGCTCTTCAGAATAACGTTCGAGACTTTTTAAGTCCAGGCTGAAAACCTACTTGTTTAGTCAGGCTTCCTGTAATTCATTTCTCCTATTAGATGAAGGGTGCAGAGCTGGGAGGTGGTGGACACAGAGCAGTCTAAAAACCTGGGATGCTGGGGTTGTCATCCTGACACTCCTGGCGTTCGCTCAGGTTTCTTGAAGGTGGAGTGAGGGTCGCCAGTGTCTCAGGGTGGTCTGTCATGCTCCTCAGCTCTGTCCTTTCTAGCTAGGCTGTTGTAGCGAGGCATGCCAGAACCTCAACGTACACTCCTTACAGTTATAAACGATACCCCGTAAACTTAGGCAGAGCTAAAGTTTCTGCTGCTGCGGCCGACCTGCGAGCTGCACCCGCCGGCGGGACCAGGCGGCATCGCGGGTTGCGTGGTTTTGAGTCTGACTGGATCAGCTAGCCATCTTCAACGCCTCCCTGGTCCAGTGTGTGGTCCCCACTTCCTTTAAAAAATCAGTAATTGTCCCTATACCCAATTACACCCAACCACCCAGCCCCAGTGACTATCGTCCAGTGGCCCTGATGTCAGAGGCGATGAAATGTTTTGCGAGACTTGAGAGAAACACAACATCTGCTCCATCCTTCCTTCCAACCTCGACATGCTGCAGTTTGCATACTCGAACAGTAGATCCGACTGGGACGCTGTTGCCCAGCTCCCGCACACCACACAGAGCCATGTCGATGAGGAGTGTGGAAATTGTGTGAGATTGTTTTTCATCGACTACAGTTCAGCATTCAATACCATGATCCCCGAGACCAGACCCCCTCGGGAAAGCTCCTGGACTTGGGCTTCAGCACATCCTTGTAATACTTGGTGTGCAGTTTTCTCACTGGAAGACCACAGACAGTTAGAGCAGGTGATGTGTGCTCCTGTACATTCACACTTAAACGGCTCATTTTGAAAGGGACTGAAACTGTCAAGAATAGAGCTGGTGAGATCTCTTTATGTGAGAGTGATTTTGTGCAAAAACTTCGTGAATATGGTTTGTATAGCCCCTTAGACCTATTATAACTTGTTAAAAAGAGGTATAATATGTCCCCTTTAAGGCAGGACATGCTTTTGTAAAGTAAAGTGGTCCCTTATAATCACACCACAGCAGAGCACACAGTGTGAAATTGTTTCTCTGCATTTAACCCATTCACAACAGGGGGCTGCCACCAGCGAGGGTGGCCCGGTGAGCAGTGTGTGGGGACGGTACCTTGAAGGGTACCTCAGTGGTGTCACTAGCAGTCCAGGGATTTGAACCTACGACCTTCTGATCTCAGGGCGAACTCCCCAACCACTAGGCCACCAGCTGTAACATGAAATATGAGAGAATCTCATTTTAGACTCATTTTGGTCAAATCTTAACTTAAGACATTTTCAGCAGATATGGTTAGGCACGCTGTAGCAACATCCAGTCTTCTTATAACCAGGTGACTAACATAAAATGACATGGGGGCTCCCCAGGAATGTGTGCTGAGTCCCTTTCTGTACTCCCTCAACACCTCAGTGTGTGTGACGAGACATATCACCAACTCCATTGTGAAGTTTTCTGACGACACAGTGGTGGTGGGGTCTATCTCCAGAAACAAAGAGAGGGCATACCTTAGTGATAGCCCATTTCAGTTATATTATGCCATTACTCCCAACCGTACATCCTTCTGATATATAGGTCATCAGTACAGGAAAGAAGGAACGAAAATGCCCTTTG
Organism: Hydrocynus forskahlii; assembly: GCA_037974365.1. Lineage (NCBI taxonomy): Eukaryota > Metazoa > Chordata > Actinopteri > Characiformes > Alestidae > Hydrocynus > Hydrocynus forskahlii. The sequence goes on from JBBPCX010069126.1 coordinate 4,352, forward strand.
GAGTTTAATTATTTCTCGTTGTAGAATAGGGGAGCTGTATTACCAAGTTATTCCACAAGGTGGCAGCACATTTCATTAGATAATGCGTGGCAATCACAGAAGGAAGCAACCACCGCTGGGTTCCTGAGCAAGACCCTTAACCCCAAGTTGCTTCAGAGACTCTTGTCAGTGCCCGATCTGCGCCTCTCTGTTCCCAGGGGCGCCGGAAGCAGTTTTAATGTGCGAAGTCTCGGTCCTTTTGGAAGGGGGGGGGATCTCGGCCGTTGTCCAGGGGGAAAGGGGCGGGGGGTTGCGCGCGTGCAGAGTCTCCGCCGTTGTCCGAGAAACAAACGAATGATTTTGAAGAGTGGGGGTGACATGTCCCCCCCTGCTATAATGGTTCCGGCGCCCATGTCTGTGCCCGATCCGTGCCTGTTTGTGCCCAATCCCTCAGAAAGCCGCCATGTTACTGCCCGATGGCAGACAGCGCGTTTCCGAACCCACACATAAAAGAAACTTTACAGCAACCATATGTGTACATAATATATATACTTACATAAATTGTGTAGCTCTATGTGAAATATATGGATGTATATGTATATTGCATCACTGTATTAAAACAGTTAATTTTTTTATATGGACACATGCATACATACTGTATATATAGTAATTTATTTTTTATATACAGCATAACACTGCCTTTAAAAAAACATATAGTGTGGAGGCCAAATATTTACCATAAATGTCATTTCAGTGCATCCTATAGTCATTATACCACTAACCTGACACCGCACTTCCAGACTTGGTTTGCAGAGGCTGTGAAGTGACTCATTTGGTGTAGGGATATACAGAATTTACTGTTTTTTTCTAGTGGTCTCCTTTAGAGGGCCAATAAGGTCATTTCCAACCACTTCCCATGCCTCATTAACCTGTAAAATATGTTTTATAATCACATTAAATAGAACAAGTCTTTACAGTACATAACAGTTGTGATTTAGACAGTAGACTATCCCTCGATTGTGTGCAGAGTCGGTGCCACTGTCTTAACTGGGTCGTTCAGTTGACAGTGATGACAACATTTGACCTGATGCAGGGAGTCATTGTTTAAAATTAAATGTTACACATATTAAAAAGGCAAAGCTCATAAGATGTAAAATCTGAAGCTGAATAAAAAGTAAATTGTACAATGATTGAGATCTTCATAAACAATCTTTACCCGATCTGTGACATCTTTTTTGAGACTGGGCCAGTAATATCCAGCAACCACTCTGTTGCTGGTGCCCCTCACACCACTGTGGTTGCGAGTGCCAGGATTGTTGTGGCCTTCTTCAAGCACTGCCCGCTTTGCTCATCTGACAGGACAACCAGCCTCATGTACTGCCTGCTGGGGCCACTATAAAATAACTTACTGTCTTTTGGTTTGAGAGAGAAGAAAAAGTTGTTTCACTGAATTCCCATTGCAACATTAATATTACACAGTAGATGTCATTTAGCTTTGCATCTAATTGGTGTACTAAACACTAACCACTTGAAATTATGTCAAAAATGTTATTACAGTTTTTTAAAATCATTTTCACACTTGTCTCAATACCATGTCCACTTTTTCAAAACGCTTCACACAATCACCATATCTATAGACTGTGAGCTAAACTAAGAATACTTTTGCATTGCTTTCATACAATGTGCATTCAATAACAACCTCTTCCAAAATTCATGAAAACATGTTCCAGACAATATTCACTAGCAGCAAAATTCTGTACAATTCCAACATTTTTTGCAGACATTTAGATACTCGGTTCAAAACAATTAACTTGCAGTTCAAAAGGCAACAAAACTGAAATCACTTGAACTGGAAGCATGCTGAATTTCAGCAAGTGAGACTGTAAAAGCACTGTGAATAACTGTCAGTCAGATTATTCTGATTAGATGAAAGTTAATTCAGTTTGTTTGCAGTCTTGTTACCATCTGTACAAAAGTGGTGATGTTTACTGTATTTTTCATTTTTGCACATGTGAAATGTTTACCCAAAACTCAGCGAATGGATGAACGTGTAGTGGAAGTATAGAAAAACACATGACTGCCATTTCAGCTAAAGACCTAACCAAGTGTTTCTGTGTATCTCCAATTACCACATATACAAAAGGAGCCATCTTTGGATTGCCTTTTGCTGTCCTTACCTAGTAGTGTGAAGAAAATGCACGTAGCAAGAGGCAGCTGAAGGTGACGTCGACATGGAAGAAATGTGAATGGGAAGAGGGCAGCTGCACATATTCCAGGCCAAAGGGGGGCTAACATTACTATTTGTGCAGCAATATGTAATGATGAACTGCAGCTGCAGAAGGCCGTCATTGGCCTATACTACACAGCACACCTTATTGTTTTTCTTGATGAACTGTTTGAAAAACTTTCAGCAGCAAGAGAGAGAGACAGGCAGAATTTACCAGTATATGTGATTGTGTGGGACAATGTGGCCTTCATCATTTCAGCCAAGTCACAGACTGCTCATCCCAGGATGATGTCATTATTCTTTCCACCATACTCTTCATTTCTCAACCCCATTAAAGATTTTTTTTTCTGCATGGAGATTATAAGGTCTATGATCGTCGCCCAAATGATCAGATGTCTTTTTTAGATGCAATGGCTGCTGGGTGTATGGACATCCATGTGGCGGACATCCAGAGCTGGATAAGACACTTTCCTCTGTGTATTGCAAGAGAAAATATTTGGTGTCACATCGATGAAAATGTATGGCCAAATGCAGAGAACTGACTGGATTAGGCCAGGTCAACAGTACACTTCACTGTATACAGTGAAAGTTTGCTATTTGCCTTATTTTTTGGCATTTTTTAAATGTATGTAAGGTACCTTTAGTAGGTGGTTGTTATGTTTTTTTTTCCAGTTTATTGCACAGGTGAATTTATTTACTGTATTATTTGTTTGTATTACAGTGTTTACTGTAAGAAATTTTTTTGCACGGTATGTTAACTGATATGCTCAGGTGCATGTTTGTATAGTTCACAGTGTGAAGTGTTTTGAAAAAGTGGACATGGTATTGAGACAAGTGTGAAAATATATGTAAAAAACTGTAAAAGACATCAAAACTCTTCACCAAACCCACTACACACACAACATATATTTTATTAAATCTAATGTCAATCACAATGATTATATGCAATTGTATCTAGTGTTAATGCAAAACGCTCCAAACCTGTTTCTGTTAAAATAGATATGCAGAATCTCTGTCCCACATTGTGGGTGCAGCAGCCTGTCACTGAAGGAGCTGCTCAGTGCTGCTCAGTGCATGGGGTGGGAGATGTTCTCCAACAGGGATGACAGCTTAGCCACCATTCTCCTGTCACTCACTGCCTCCACTGGGTCCAGAGGGCATCCTAGAACAGGATCGGCCTGTTCAGTCTCTTTCTGTCCCCAGCAGAGTTGCTGCTGCCTCAGCAGACCACTCGGTAAAAGATGGTTGAGGCCACCACAGAGTCATAAAAGGTCTTCAGGAGCGGCCCCTGCACTCCAAAAGACCTGAGCCTCCGCAGCAGGTACAGCCTGTTCTGCCCTTTTTTGGAGAGAGCATTTGAGTTGTGAGTCCAGTCCAGTTTATTGTTTATATGAACACCAAGGTACCTGTAGCTCTCCACAGCCTCAATGTCCAGACCCTGGATGTTCAGTGGTCGCAGTGGAGGACATTTGTGCCTGCGGAAGTCTACCACCAGCTCCTTGGTTTTTCCAGTGTTGATCTGGAGGTAGTTCTGCCAGCACCAGTCCACAAAGTCCCTGGTCAGTTCTCTGTACTCCTTGAGAGTCAGTGAGAGTCATCAGAGAACTTCTGCAGGAAGCAGTTGGTGGAGTTGTGACATAGTTAGGACATAGTTTGCTGCCACCCAGGTGACTTTCTTTTGCAAACCTGTGTCCAAGTTTGGAGAAAGTCTCAATATACTCTCGGAGGGCTGAATAAAACACAGACATCCTCGCGGGCTTCGAACTCAGTAACAGAACATGTGGATCTAACTGTGCCGTAATGTCTTGCACAACAGTATTTTACAACCTGGAACCGATCAGGCAGCCGCTATGAATCGGGCACTGACAAGACTGTCCCCTGTAGCTAGGGAAGGGAAGTTGCTTTGGATGAAAGTGTTCGCTAAATGCCATAAATGAAACTGACCCCTTAATTTTACCTTAAAATTAGATTTAATGCATGAGTGTGAAACCCCTTAATCTTAAATTTAAGGCGTTAATTCAGGAGGTTCTGTCATTTGGCTTAGGTAAGGAGGATGCAACTGTGGGACACTTCAGGAACAAAGAGTTTTATAGAAATTCAAAACAGAGCTGAGCTCTGAGGGCTACAAATGGAAAGATTCCACAAACTGAAATGGTCCTTTAACAGAATCATGAGGTCCTTCCACTCTCAACCGGGCAGGGTATAAGGGCCACACTCAGCCGGGCTGCGAAGACAGGGTTGCTTGATCAGTCTTGTCTGTGGAAACAGAGGACAAACAGGGAGGGAGAGGGAGACAATCACTATCCACTGTGAGAGAAATGGGAAGCACTCGTCCTGAGCTCCCCACCCGAAGCACGAGCCTGAGAGGAGAGTGGAGTAGTTAGTCAGAGATGGAAAGAGATTCGTTCCATGCTCACTCCAGACTGAGCTTGGTCTGACACTTGGGGCTCACTGAAGACAGAGAGAGGGTAAGGTGACCGCACACCATGCTTCTGAATCGGCTGGCTTTTCTCTACAGACACACAAGGGGGCTTGACATGGACAACCAATCAGACCACAGAACATGAAACAATAATAAGACTTAACTCGGACACAGACGTGAGACACTTGACTGGTGCCCAGATCACGAGAGGGGTGGAGAGCTAAGTACGAACAGCTGGGCTGCTAGGCGCCGGGCTCAAACAAAAGCAGACCTGCACGTGACACACAGAAACCACGAGACTTGTGTAGGTTAAAACCCTAGTGACGCAGGCCACAGGGGACGTGGCCGAGGTGGTCCAGGCGTGACAGGTTCTATTATTGTGACGGGGCAAATATGAAAAAGTAAGCGGAAAATTCAGTAGTTTTACCCCTTAATTTTCCGTAAAGTGATTCAAGTTTGTGGCAATTGTCTTTGTAACTCAACAATGCATTGACACCCTAATCTGGTGGGACAATAAAAAATGTTTTTTAAATGGTCTTTGGCTGCAAGATTTTAAAGAGGGTCATTGCATTGTTTAGAACCTTTACACACAGAACCTGTGTGAAAGTTCTCTACGAGGCAGTTTTTATGCACCTTTCAAAGAATCCTTTTAGGTACTATTTTTTTCTGCTGTGGAACTGTGGGTGGTTTCTCAGTTCTCGCTCTCCTAACCACACGGCATGTAGGAATTTCCTGATAGTTACTCGATAATTGTCTTGTGAAATATCAGGTAATATTCAAAAACAGCCAACATAACTTTCCGCTTAATGTTCTTGGTAGTGTAGCCCAGAAGATAAATAAGGCTGGAGTTGAAGAGGTCAAACATGTCTTTAAACCAGCAGCAATCATCAAAGAAACTTGAAACAAACCCATGACAAACTATGATGTTTCATACAAACACACCTTGTACACCTACAACGCTGTTTGCATTTTTGTCATTGGAACTCTCCCTGCTTGACTGTTTTGAATTTATAAGAATTTTGATTAAATCAGTGCTGTTTCACCTCCCAGGATGAAGCTACACAAAGAACTGTGCTGGATCATTATCATTTTTTACCCCTTAAATGTAGATGTGAAAGTACTGGAGGGCGGGATGAAGGTAGGGGTTTTCACAACCAGAGCTTCTGATTCATTTTTGATGAGATTGTTGGTTTGCTATGAATTCAACAATGTTCATGTGTACCCAGTGTGGACACACAGGAGTGTGGAGTGTCCACAGAAAAACATTGCCAAAAGAATTAAATGCTTTATATTAGATGTACATATGTCTGAGCTCACCATGCTCAATGCCAAGCATCACCTGGAGGACTGGAAGGCCCTCAGTAATAGGCTGTGAAGCGGTATAACTGCTTTCTCTGGGGTGATGAAGCGATCGTCCAATGTCTTCGGGATGAAATGGTACCTGATCTCATGAATGCTCTTGTGTGCTCTCGCTTAAACTTCATCCCGAGGTCATTAATCACATGGAGGGCAACTTTGTTCAAAACACACTCTTTATCAGCATCTGGCAAGAGCTTCAGTCACAAAGACTGCTTCAATAGGAACCATGACTAAAGTGACATCTGCATTTAGGCTTTTTCCAGGATGACCATGTCCCATTCACAGTTCATGACAGATATACTCACCAGATCTCAACCAAGATGTAAGTGACAAGCTAGGACAAACTCAACACATTGCATTATTTTTCCTGTTCCTTAAACCATTCCTGAACATTTTTGCAGTGCTGCAGGGCATATTGTCATTCTGAAAAAGGACACTGCCTTAAGAGAGTACTGTTCTCATGAAGGAGTGTTCTTGGTCTGCAACAATGTTTAAGTTGTAGAACATATCAAAGCAATATCCACATGAATGCCAGAATCAGACTACTTTTGATAGGTACTGACCACTGCATAAAAGAGAAGCTGACTTTCAGGAGATGCTCTGACCCAGTCTTCTAGCCATCACAAATTAGTCCACAAATCAGTCACATAGATCCTTATGCTTGCCCATTTTTCCAGCTTCCAACTCATCGACTTCAAGAACGTACTACTCACTTGTGACCTAGTATATCTCACCCCTTAACAGGTGCCATCATTAGACAGTCAATGCTTCTCACTTCACCATGTTGTGGTTGATTAATGTGTATTACTTTTATAAACAAATATAAGTTCCTTTTAAGCTAGAGATGCCAAAACTAGGACCCACGGGCCAACTTAATGTTTGATTTGGCCCGCCACACCATCCGTGAAGAGAGGGAGGGGGGGGGGGATGCCTTCGACACAGATCGTCATTTGTAGTTTGACATAACATTTTTGTTTGTTTTATTATTGAACTACAAAAGAGTAAACTGATATTAAATGTTTACAGTCGGTTGCTGTTTTAAAAGAGTACAATATCCGTCGTCATTATGAAACAAAACATTCTGCAGCTTTCTCAAAGTACAGCGGCGAGGCGCGAAAACAGAAGGCTAACGAGCTGCTTGCTAAACTTCGATTCGAACAGAGCGCGCTGCTCCGTCCTTCAACAGCACAAGTAAGCGCCACACGGGCCACTTATCAGATTTCCGCACTAATTGCTAAAAGTGGAAGAGCCTTCGCTACTGGAGAGTTCG
>JBBPCX010069127.1:0-11607 GCA_037974365.1 Hydrocynus forskahlii
CTCTCCCCCCCCCCCCCCCCCCCCCACACCCACACACACACACACACACACTATCTGCTCAAACACCCATCTGGGGAGCAGCACGTTCATCATACAAGTTGGGAAAAACATGCTGAGTGACATCAGAAGGCCAAACTTCCCCCTAAACGTGTGCCAGCTGAGATGATAAATGGTTTGTGAATCAGTGAGGACATCTGACAGAGTTCATACATCCCCCATACACACACACAGGCTCTGCTAAACCCTGTAACACGCTGTAGGCAGTGATGCGTGTGACCTCATGTACTATGTCATTGGTTCCCAACCCTGGTCCTGACTATTTTGTCTTGCATATTTTCTAGGGGCGTAAGTTTCACAAAGTTCATAGCTGGGTTCCACACCATTAGGTGGAGTCCCAATTCAACACATTTTTCAACGTCTGTTCCAACATTAAACATAAACAAGGACAATATCTGACACTGTCATTGTGGTATTTTTATGACCCAATGAGACCGGACTGACACAGGCCAAAATCTGTGCTTTATGCTTATAGTGTAATCAGAATAACTGTGGGAAAAAACCTAAACAGTAAAATATTCCCTCAGCCCACCTGAACTGAGACAGAGAAGAGAGATGTCTGTGCAGATGGACAAACCATTGCTGTATTATAATAAATTTACCACATACTTATGCACTAGCCAAGAGTGTCTAACAACGATAATTTTTTAATATTAGTATTGTTGTTAATGACACTGAATGAGGGGAATATGACAGACTTATAGATGCCGATAAATATCAGTCGAATAAATATAATGATCACTAATAATGAACTGTGTTAACAATATGACAGAGTTGAGAATCAGCATTCGCTCTGTCATCATATGGATATACACAAATAACAAAGCATGATACGATGTTGCTCATACTGTTCTGGGGCAATGATTATGGTTCCCTTTTTTAAACTGATGCAAAATTTTTAAACTGATGGAAAATGAACATGAATCACCTAACGCCAGCACTGTATTGAGAAAAATAATACAAATGAGATCATTTGTATCTACAAAGCTCATAATGATATAGCAGATAAATGCCCTAATATCTCTTCTTGAAGACTCCAATCAGTCGGACTGATTAACGGTCTCATAAAAATGCCACTGCACCCACTGAGCTAAATGAATCTTAGAGTACCATCAGACAAACACTACAAACAGCTTCTTGTTTTTAGTCAGAATCAAATCCCATTGAATACCCTCTAGACGGATGAAACTATAAACTTTATAGTGCTGTGGATGATTTTTGAGGTATTACAGAATTCCACATATCCCGTTTTACAGAGATTCTATTTCACCCTTACTTCCGACAGATAAACTGCAATGTAAGTAAGCTGCCAAAGTTTTGCCGGGCCTGTGCCAGGCAGTGCTGGAAAACACAACAGTCCATAACACAGTGCTGCAGTGTTCTCTTACTCACTTATGAAGCGTGATCTCACATTGCAGTGGGATTGCTCTTTTTTTTTTAAAGAGTGGGTGTGTATGTGAAAGAGAGAATGAGAGAAAGTCAAAGAGAGAGCAAGAGAAAGAGAATGATTGAAGCAGACAGCAGCTGCGGCTGAGAGTGGGCTATTAATCGGGAATTCAATAAACACATACCAGATTCCTGAGAAACTGTCCACTCCTGCAGATGCGCCTGTCAGTACGCCCATAAGAACCAATCAGTGGGCTTCCAGGATAATACAACAACCTCGACACCTCTAAACGACCAGTAAAAGTAAGGAAACCATAGACCTGTCTCTGTCATGACATTTAAAAGAATGGACAAATAAATAATTGGTATTAATTTATTCAATAAATTAATTGGTATTGGTATTAAATTAGTATGTAATTGTACAAGCTTGAATGATCAAACTCAATGTCTTGTTTCCCAGCTGACACTTAGCAGTTGACCATGGACAGACCTTGAGCTCAAATAAGCCTTCTAAAGATGTCATAGTGCCCATCAGAAGTTTTCTTGTTTTTTAAGTCCAATGATGTGTCTCAGCAAATGCACTCATGCTGTCCTTCACTGTTGATGCGTTTGACTCAACACAACCACGTCCAATCCCTGATCTGTTTGTTGTGAAGCAATAAAGAGAGGCCTACTTGTTGGGTGTGTCTAATACAATAAACCCCTGCGAATTCCCAGACTTTTTCTTAGAACCGAACTGTTTGCGGAAAAACCCCGCAAAGTAGCAGAAACCACAGATATCCTCTGCATATTTTTTTGCTTTTTCATGCATTTTAGTGCAAAGTTATTAAGAAAAATATAATTTACTAATTTTGGAACATAGATATTAATAGATTTATGTGAATTCAGCTACATTTCAATATAAAATATAACTGTATACATTTTTAGTACCGTCGAGAAAACCCAAAGAAAGCGTATCTTGGGATGGTGAAATACCTCTGTTCTCGGAGATGGGAGTGTTACGTCTGGGCCTGTGTCATTTTTCTCTGTCGCTGGACTTTGGGAAGGACTCCCTCCTAAGCTCTACACCCAGGCTCACTCAGTGGCAGTGAGACAGCCGCCTTCTCCTCAGCCAACAGACCGTGGGAAGAGCCTCCATGGGACTCTGTTCAGTACCAGTGACTTTGTGTTTGCTTCCCTTTCTTTGTCTCAGCAGGTATGAGGTGTGTTGCCGTTGTCACAGCGGCTTCTGAGCGGATGCTCTTGACTGGCCTGACCAACCACATAACCAGTAGGGCGTGGGTCCTTTTGCACAGGAGTGAAGGTCTTCCTTAAATCACCAGAGACTTGTGTTGACTCTTATGTTCGTGTTGTGAGCTCAGAGAGCTCTGTCTTTTTGTTCTGTTCATCAAAGTTCTTTTAAGAAACTAAGGCTGATTCCTGCAGTAGTGTCTTCCCGTGTACCCAACATGACAGGGAGGTTTGAAAGTAGCAAATCCGAAGGCTTTATTCATTTCTCCTTGCTGCTGATTGGCTGCTGCCCTGTGACTTTTCAATATACAACAGCCCCTCCAGCTTGTAACTGTGCTTATATAAAGTTAGAATATTTCAAGTAAAAGGAAAAAAGCTGCAGGCTTTGATCATCTACCAATTTAAAGTACTAAACAGTCAGCTGCCATCAGACAGGCCTTTCTCCTCCTTTTAAAGATTGTTAAATCAGGCACCATGCTGTTAATGAAGGCCATTTGTGGCACCAGCTGACCAGGAAACCAGTTGTTTGGGGACATCACTGCCCCAGAATGTTCCCAACTTAAAGCATGGAGATAACAGCTTTGACTTTTAAATTATGAGTTATGGACTCATGGTGTTGCAATCGAAATGAACACAGTTAAAAACATTGGAAGCCAGTGTTCATGTAGTAAATAGGTAAATTATTGAAACTGATTTTATACTGAAGAGTAGGAGTTGGAATCACGGTAGGCAAGGATCTTATTAAGAAATGGATCCTTCAAAAGAGCTAAAAACAACAGTTTGGGCATTTGAAACAGTTATAAAACTTTTTTACCTATAATTGTAATTAGTTCAACTAATTTATGATTGTCACGCCTAAAGGAATCTTGTAATATGATTTCAAATGCCCCTAAAGTGGCCCATATCATTCTCAAGCTCCTCTGCCTGCCTCTCGCCCATCACTGAACTGGTGCATGCATCCTCATTGTACTCAGTGATTATGTGCAACACACAAGCCAATGGAGTTAATTGTGATTAGCAATCTAGATTTTTTTATACCTTTTTACCTTTGTTTTAGATTGTTAGCTGTTAGCCAGCTAGAGCTAACATTTGTCTTACCTAACATTAGCGAACTAATGTATTCTAGCTTTTACATTTCTGTACTGTTGCATTGAGAACATAGATGGAGGCCAAAATGACAGTCAGCAGGCAAGAGAAAGTCAGGAGGACCGTGAGTAGAAAAGGCAGCAAAGAGATGACTTAGATAGGAAGCTGCACTTGAAGTTGGATATCACTATACCAGATATATAGGTCAATAGTTTTTTCACTTTAACAGTTCACATTACAACACAGGCTTTGACATTGTGTGGTAGCAAAACATCTGCCCACCTCTTTGGCATGTTAACAGTGTCTTTGGTTATGGTACAAAACTCTGTGGGTCTGTTTTTGAGCAGAAATGGTGGTCTTTAGCTTTTTTGCATGTGGGGGTACTGTATATAGTTTTTAAAAACTATATATAGTTTTTATTGGTTTTATTGGTTATGCTGCTCTCACTTTCTTCTTTTGCTCTGTCCACTTGCCATGGTAAAAATGTCCCATTTGTGGGACTGATGAAGGATTATCTTATCTCTTTTAGTTTTGCACTGCAACTAAGAAGCTAACGTATCAAACATAGAATGTCTTTTTTTCTGCATAATTCAGTGTCATAATTCAATGTTGTATAAAAATGGAGGAGTATGGGCTGCTGTTGCTGTTTTTGGTAAGCACTGTATCTTAATCCATTTTCAGTGTCTTATCTATGAGATGTCTATATGGTGCTGTTGTGATATAAGAGATCTACCAGATATGCATGAAATAAGCCAGTGACTGTCAAAAGTTTGTCAGGAAACCGTTATGAGGAATATGAGTGTACAGACTGTTGGACATACAGACGGTCACCAGTCAGAATACTCTGAAAAAGTAGTGATGGCTAGCTACTGAATAGACAGCTGTAAATGTGTTCAGTGACATATTCACAAAAAATATTACACACATTTATGTATCTCGGTTAGACACACAGAGAAAAACATATTTTTGTCATTCATACATTAATGCAAAAGAATCATAAAGTCATTCAGCTTTGAAACTTAGCTGGCTTAGTATATTAAAAAAAAACACACATGCCATTGAAGGGTGTCCTTTAATATTTTAATATTACATTTATAACATTTTGTCATTTCTGTCAAAACAAATCTTGAAACTCTGCCCTAAATATATATTCCGAGCATTCATAATATATCTCAACCCTGTGTATGATGACATGGTAGGTAAGGAGTTCAGTATGAGTGTAAGGCAGGATTACAAGTATAATGTGTAGAAATATGTAAGCAGGAACATCCATATTGCTGTGCTGTTGTAAGGGCACCTAACAAAGAGTATCCATTAAATGGCAAACTAAACTACACATCATAGCAATTAAAGATCTTGACCACATCCATCATGAGCAGCAAATTCCTAAGACCACATAGAGCCATGTTAGAGTAATGTGTGGTGTGAGTATGAAAACAAGACTCTTTGCAGTGGTCATGTGAAGCAGCCTGGTGGGGCTAAGCCCTCTAGATAAAGCCCCACATCTCTACTGACAGCCTGAGACAAATGAGTCTAATGAAGAACACCCACTCGGAGCAGACACAGAAACAAGAGCCGTGCATGTCGCAACCTTTCCAGACTGCTTCAGTATGTGAGAGAACATGGAGCTGACAGCTTGACGGCTCAGCAATTGCGTGACTATCAAACTGAGGCCTGGAGAGACAGCCAGCTATTTTTTCCTGCAAGAGATAAAGGGAGAACAGTGATGTCCACCATACCAAGTCTTTGTCCACCTAACTAAACCAAATGGACAACTTTCTTTCGTAAACTACACCACATGGAAAAAAGTACTGGGATGCCTGACCATTCCACCAACAGAGACTTTAATGACATTGCATTCAAATACATAGACTTTAATATGGAGCTGGTCCACTCTTCTTGAAAGGCTTTCCACAAGATTTTGGAGTTTCTGTGGAAATGTGTGCCCATCCACTGTGTAGGGCATTTATGAGGTTGGGCATTGATGTTGGATGAGAAGGCCTGACTCACAATCTCTATTCTAGTTCATCCCCAAGGTGTTGTATGAGGTTGAGGTCAGGACTCTGTACGGTCCAGTCAAGTTCTTCCACACTGAACTCATCCAACCATGTCTTTATGAACCTTGCTTAGTGCACTGGGACACAGTCACGCTGGAATAGAAAAGGTTCTTCCCCAAACTGTGTCCACAAAGTTGGAAGCATGGCGTTATCCACAATGTCTTGGTATGCTTGATTTTATGCACCTGTGGTAATGGGTTTGATTGAAACATCTGAATTCAATAATTTAGGGTTTTTTCCCAATGCTTTTGTTCATATAGTGTATACAGGATATGCCACTGAAGGTAACACAGACATGCTTTTCATACAATGCAGTTCTCTTTTTAAAGGTCTGCAGAAACAAATGTGGCAAAATTCCAGTTTATTGATCATTTATAATCAAACTGAACGAAGTTCCATGAAAGGACATTTGAACGTCCTGTACTCACACTGCCACCCAGCGGAATTACACAAATCTAGTCCAAAAACAGATTTGAGACAATAGCGCCCTCTGCAGGCCACATGATTACAGAGACCTCATTTTTCCCTTCTTCATGGTAACAGTGGAGAAAGGATCCTACTGACCATGTCCAAGGTTTGTCAGAACGTCAAGTTTTTATTGAGTAGTAAAACAACAGGCAAAGAAGTGACAGGAGTTCAAACAAGGTCAGTTCTGTCAATAAAAATCCTACAAAAAAATATGAGTCAGGCGTATACCTCACCTTTCTGTGACCTCCATGGCTGCATAGTTTGAACATGAACCAGAGTATATCAAAATATATTTTGTGGGACTTAAAGGCATTTTAAACAGTAAAAAGTGTCTACAAAGGAATGAATGCAATGGCTGTGACAACCAAAACAGAAACAGAAGGCCTGCAGGGGGCACTTGGAGAGAGACAGTGAAGAACTCACTTTTTTGTGCTTGTTTTGTAAATAAATTAGCATCTTTCTGTTTATTTCTCATGGAAACTACTTTTCTGCCTTAAGACATAGGACTTTAGATCTAAATGTCTTTAAGATACATTCAGTCAGATGTGCTCAACCCTTTGAATGGTACTAATTAAAAAATAACTATGGAATGATAATAAAATGGTAAATTATGAATGACTGCAGCTCTATGTCACAGATGTTGCAGCACTAGCCTTTTCCTTATATTTCATTACCAAACTTTTCCAACATTTCCAAGCGAATGTGACATCTGAGTTCAGGGAAATGAGATAATGTAATTGTTCCTTTAAAAAAAGAACAGTTTGCACATAAAAATGGTGACAACAGATGAAGTATGTTTCAAACACTTCTAAAACTGACCTGTTACCTAAGTTGGAGGATAAGGATAAGCTGATGGTCCTATCTGTCTTAGCTGGGAACGTGTCCTCCTGCATCTTATTACATAAGATAGAAAAGAAAACAGCAAAAGCAAAAACAACTAAATGCCTTGCGATAGTGCCAAACTCAAAGCATGTCAAAAGCTTTTGTGTTTTAGAGAAAAAGCATTTAGTAAATGATTGCATAACGACAGTGAAAACATGTGTTTTCCATGTAAATGAGGCCACGAAGGTTCACGCTAATCTTCAATCATTTGAAGGGGGGGCAGGCTATTAGCAGGAATAAGAGAGAATATTCAGACCTTGTGAAATCAGTTATCAAATATGCATATGGTTGAAATTTGCTCTGGCCGTGATGCAACAAACGATGAACCAATTACGAATATCATTTGCCTCCACACTGCGACTGATGACAAATATAATCCAATCCGATACCACAATTCTTACACAACTAGAACCACATAATTCCACTTTTGTGAAGGCTAAAAATGTTCTTTAAAAAAGGGAACAAAAAAAAAATAGAAAATTGGTCAGTCAAGACTGGACCTTACAAAGTCCAGGGAATGAATTCCACCAAGTTCTGCATAATTTGATTCTTGAGAGTAAATTCAATTAGCGGTTTGATATGCATAGCAGAGAAACAGAGATTTCTTCACAATGACAGTGATACAAACTAGGGATGCAATATCTAAAACACGCTTTATTTACTGTACAAAATGAGCAGAAGCCTACATGTGTCTTCTGAGTTTTTAAATGCAATGTTGGGAAATATCTCTATAACAAAGCACTGCACAAGACACTACTCTTCATTTAACCATTTTAACCGTTTCTTTGTGCAGACATTTTGAAAAATTGGTGGAATTCTCCTTAAAGTTTATGATTTGCCTCAAATACTATCTTTGCAGTAGTCATTGCTATAAAGGACCTCTGTTCTTCTCAATCTTATTGTCTGTTGATCCATAATTGTTGTTCCTTTGATCTGGGCTTTTGGTTTGCCCACATTGTTTTCTATTGTATTCTCTGTGTAAAGATAAAGTTTTTATCTTCTCAAAAGTACACCTAAGCTATAGACTCACTGTTTTGAGAAAATGAGACTGTTTCCTTCATTACTAAACCACTGGAAGGCTTTGAAATGTAAGTGGCCTAAAAGTCAGCCTCTCCCATCAACAGGCCCTCTGTCTCACGGCCCTGGGTGTACTTCATTAGGCCTGCTTTTCCAGCCTGTGGAGAGAAGGAGGCCACTTTCACCCCAGTAACCAGCGCATACGCTCCAAATATGTGAGTCAGGCTGAGACCTCACTTCTTGTGGACTTCATACTAACAGTCACCTTGTCTCCCACGAAGGCAGTTGCCTCAGTGACCACAGCCCAGCAGTCTGTAAATGTGCAGCTGAACATATGCAATTTGCCCTCAACTATCTCAACAGTGTTAAATGCATGGAGAACTTTTCCTTCTCTGGTAACTCTGTAGAATCTATAGTTAGCAGCGGTAGGATCAGTTAGTCTGTAATTAGTAGCAGCAGCTGCTGTTGGCGTTTTTGTGAGTAGCGGCAGCTTTGGTTGGGGGTGAGCAGCACGTGCAGGTGATCAGTGGTGGTCAGACTGGTGTTGAGGACAGGTGAGCAAGAGACCCCAATAATGCTCAGTCTTTTCTAGAAGAGAGGCGAGCAGAAAACCCAGACAACGGTCAGTCTAGCTGAACGAGTGAGGGAGTCGTTCCTCTCTGAAAAAAACTCACACAGCCCACCAGACAGGTGGGAGGTCATTCAGCTCAGAAAAGCTAAGAGTTTTGTTCAAAAGAGCACAAAAAGTGACTCTGGCAGACCTAGCTATGAGACACTGGTGCCCCTCTGTTCTGCCACCAACAAACACGAATGGTAGGACAACAGCACCAACCTCCCAGTTTACCTGAATTTTCTGTGTCCATGAAGTCCTATGTCTGCACGTCTATCTAATGGGGAATGAAATGACAGAACGCCTAAATAAAGAAGCAGGTTTTCAGATGGGACTTGAAAACTGAGACCATGTCCTTTAGTGCAGGGATATCAAACTCCGGTCCTGGAGGGCCATGGTCCAGCAGGTTCTGGTGATTTCCCTGCTCAGAAACACCTGGTTCACCTCACCAGTTAATTGTCAGGTTTAGCGACTATGTTTGAGGAGGAGAACCATCAAACTGTGCTGACACCGGCCCTCCAGGACGAGAGTTTGACACCCCTGCTTTAGTGTGTTGATTCGAAATAGGAGATAAGTTCACAGGGGTGTTCAGGGATTAGACCAGTTAGGGCTTTATAGATCAATAGTACAATTCTGTAATCGGTACAGAAATAGACTGGAAGCCAACATGGTCTTCATAATACCACTGACGTGGTTACACTTCTTGGCTCTAGCAAGGACTCTAATTGTTGCATTCTACAAAATGTTCTTACTGGAACATCCTGATAGCAGGGCATTACAGTAATCCAATCCTAAGATAATAAAGGTGTTTTGTTGCTTTGCAGCGTGAAATGGAGACACACACAAGCAATGTGTAACAAGTGAAAGATATGATGGTAACAGTTCGGAAAATAAATAAATAAAAACAGAATCATTGAGACAGACAAAAGATAACCTCCCCATGTCACTACTTCATTGATCCATCTTTTGAGTCTTGAATTTGTTGGAATACTTCTCCACCAGCTGTTAGATTATGCAGTATTTGTCCATTCTTCCTTACAAAACTGTTCAAGCTCAGTCAGACTGGATGGTGAGCATTGCTGTCCTGCAATCTTCAAGTCATTCCATAGATTTTCAGTAGCTTTGGGGCTCTGAATAGGCTACACAAGGACATTGACCTTTTCCTCTTTCAGCCTCTGTATGGTCTCAGACTCTTTAGCTGGGTCCAAAAAGTCCACTCGTTCACTCATTCAATACATGGTGTTAGCTAAATAGGGGGCTAACTAGTGAACAAGGGGAGGCAACGTTTAGTTAATTTTGGACACTCGGGATGTTAAGTTTTGTTGCAATTTATCTCTGTCGCATAAACACACATCTTGTTTCTCTAGTTCAGACACAGCCTGCACATGAGGCGGGGTCTGGTGGGCACGGTGATGGATAGATCCATCCGGGGGGCACTACTGTCCTCCGTGGAGAGAGAGGGAGAAAGGAAGAGCAAGTGTGGCTGAATCTCCTCTGTTTGAAGCCCCACTTTCCCCCGTCTCGCTCCTCTTCTTGACTTTTGCGGGATAACAGTAGTGTAGAGTGTGTCTGAAAAGTGCACTCGTTCACTATGTAGGGCACGGTAAAAGGAACCCGCAGTGCATGATGGTTTGTGTGTATTCATGTAGTGTACAGTGTCTGGACACTAGATTTTGGCGTTGCACGGCGATTTTGTAATGCCCTAACTAGTGGGTGAAATGGACATGCTGGAAGGTTTCCATCTAGCCTGACAAGCTTCCCAATCTCAGCTATAGAGAAACACCCCCACAACAGGATGCAACAGGTACACTGTTCTTTGGATATTGAGGTGTATTGGCATTTATGGCATTTACCAAAGCGACTTCCATTCCCTAACTACAGGGGACAGTTTCCCTGGAGCAACTTGGGGTTAAGGGTCTTGTTAAGGAACCCAATTGTGGTCTGCTGAAGGTAGGATTCGAACCCATGACCTCTTGGTCCAGAGGCAAGTATCCTACCCATGTACCAGATGTCCTTTTGGTGTTGAGAACAAATGGTTTAATATTTGGTCTCATCCGACCATAACACATATGCCACTTGGCCTCAGAATCTTCAAGGTATTGTCATATGTACACGATGACCACTCTTTTTTCTATAAACTCCTGTAACTGCTTCAAAGTTGCCACAGGCCTCTTGGCTGCCTCTCTGACCAGCTTCCTTCCCGGTCTTCCACCCAGTTTGGAGGGACAGCCTGATCCAAGAAGGGTCTTGGTAGGACCAAACACTTTCCGCTTCCTATTTATAGACTTGACGGTGCTCCTTGGGACTGATAAAGCCTTTGATTTATTTGTACCCATCTTCTGACTTGTGCCTGTCCGCAACTTTATCCCTGAGATCATTTGACAGTGCCTTGCCACCCATAGCTGATCGCTTTCGGTTGCAATACCAATACATAAGCTGTGTCCGAAAAGTGCACTTGTTCACTATGTAGGGCACTATGTAGTGACTCACCGTCAGTTTCACCCACTAGTTAGGGCACTACACAATTCGCCGCGCGACGCCAAAATCTAGTGTCCAGACACTGTACACTACATGAATACACATACACCATCATATGCACTGCACTGCGGGTTTCTTTTACTGTGACCTAAATGGTGAACGAGTGCACTTCTCGGACACACTGCACACTACTGTTATCCCACAAGAAGAGGAGCGAGGCGGAGGGAGGAGAGATGGGGGAAAGTGGGGCTTCAAACGAAGGAGATTCAGTCACACTTGCACTTTCTTTCTCTCTCTCTCCGCGGAGGACAGTAGTACCCAGGGCTGGACTGGGAC
>JBBPCX010069128.1:0-10000 GCA_037974365.1 Hydrocynus forskahlii
GATAGATAGATAGACAGATGGATAGATAGATAGATAGATAGATAGATAGAGAGATAGATAGATAGAGAGATAGATAGATAGAGAGATAGATAGATAGATAGATAGATAGATAGATAGATAGATATAGATAGATAGATAGATAGATAGATAGATAGATAATTATACATTAATATTAATATTATTTTTTATTTTAAAACTTTATATTTTAAGTACTTGGTTATTCAGAGCCTGAAAAATGCTTTCCAGGCCAGTCCTACATCTACTAGATCTGCTCTTGGTGTACTCATAGTCTTTGTATAGCTTTATTGCATGTGACAGTGTTGTTATGCTGCTGCATTTTAGTTTTTTAATTTTGTCATGTATCGTGATGCCTAGTTTAAACATTGGGATGTTCTATTTTTGCCTTATGACTCACTTTTTCTAGATGATAGCGAAAAGTCAGTGGAAAAATATGATTAGCGAATTTGGTGAAGTGGTGGAAACTCGGGGGGTGGGCCTGAGTTTGGGACAGCCATAAATCGAAGTAACTGTATCTGTCCTTTGTCTGAAGATTTTGCAGGATGATGTATCCGTCCCACTGGACCAAATGCCTAGCAATCTCGTATACACACACACACACACACACACACACACACACACACACACACACACACACACACACAGAAACACACTCATACACACAGGATCATACACGCCCACACACCACACTTGCAGTGCCTGTGAGGACATTGTGACTGACACACTGGCGCAAATCATGGACAAGGAAGCGACCGAAAAACCGAGAGAGTAGAGGGAGGTGCAGAAGGAGAGATTACGGGAAAGAATAAAAAGTGAAAGAGCAAAACGAGCCTCATAAACAAGGCTGGTAAACAATATTGGTGACACTGCCATGCCAGTGATTAGCACGTGGGCACGGTACTGGGGCACTAACCAGTGAACATGATGAGTGTGTCCCAACACGTATGTGTCTGTGTGGTCCAAAATGGAATGAAATGACCTTTCATTGTGTACGCTGACCTCCTGTGGATCAATACTAGTGCTGCATTGCCTCCACTTAGCATCCCTCTATGAAGTATGTTTCTTGAAAGGATCCCTGTGTGATTCAATGCTACCTAACACCTATAATCATGGGGATTAGCTCTGCGGTTGTTAGCATTGATTCCTGGATGCGGACTTAAGAAGATACACAGAACCAAGCTGCGGCCTGGCCTGGTATTCAAAGCACCCTGGTGTAAAGAGCGCTGATCTGGAGTCAGCTCTTGCGACTGAAGATCTCCCTTGTAAAAGTGGTCAGCCGGCCTCAGCGAGGCTTCCTGGTAAAATAAAAGAGGTTAAGTAAATACAAAAATAAACAAGGCAGGAATTTGATCCTAAATCCACACTCTCTTAATCTGAGCATCTTTACGAGGACAGACCCAGCGGACAGATCGGCCAAGTTCAGCTCAGTAAGCAAAAACGATCACCGTAAAATGTAATGTTAGTTTGTCCTCAGGTAATACATTGAGTTTTGGGTTGAAATATTAAATGGAGAAATTCAGCATTTTTGTAAAATGTCAAGGGTTGATTTTTTGGGGGGATTTTTTTTTTTTTTTTGCTCTTTCTTTGTTTTGAAAGTGGTGTGGTGGTGTGTTTACGGCTCTCTTTTAGGATTTATGTGGCTTTGGAGTGCAGTGTTTTTATCACTGGTTTAGCATTTCAGTTTTTTTGTGTTTGTTTGTTTCTAGCTGGGATGGCTCCAAATGAGCATTTCCATTGTTGTGCTTGGCTGTGGAGCCTCTGCATTTTTGACATGGAACTGGACATCAGTTCTGTAAAACAGACCCTTCTCTTCAGCCTCTTTCCATTCAATCTTGCATAAAGTACATAACATATATTCAAGAAAGTTTCACAGAATAATTCAGTTGTTTACAAGTATTATAGTTGGACAAGCTTTACAGATTTTTGTTAAAAATCCTTTTCAGTCTTATGAGAACCTCAGTTTAGAATCTACGACCAATTCCAAATGATTCTTGTTTTGTTTGTGTCACAATATATGAACAAATGGTTGCTCTGTTAGGGTAGATGTTTTTTTTTCTTATGCAAGCTAACATTGTCTTTGTTGCCCATGTAGTTTAGATAAGCTGCAAGACTGATAACCAAATTGATAATGTAGTATTTTCATGTTGAGTTTTCAATTTCAAATGCCTTCAGGAAATCAGTATGGGCATTTTCTGGTTGACACCAATTTTAGAGGACTGAAAAGTCTAATAGCTGATAATATGGATCATATTAACAGCAGAAATTCAGTCTTAAATGAAACTGTAGTACTGATTGTGGAGCCTCCTAGAACTTTTCCATTTTTTTGGTTTCTTGGTTTCTTTTTCATTGTATTAATAATTAAAAGGTTTTTGTGTTATTATGGTTTGTATTATGGTATGTAATTTTAACCTTGGGATTGGATGCATTTTAATAATGGCTGTAATGCCTATCATGCTGGTGTTTTTTGTTCAGATTCACTAGTTCAGCTTTTTTAGTATTATTATTATCATGTAGTTAAACAGAGTATCTCATATTGAGCTGCCTAGTAAAATTCCTTTACTTCTGCAAAATTGTGGCAAATGCAGGATGAAATTCAAATGCACCACTTTAATGAGGTTTCTTGCCGTATCACTTGTCATGTAGTGTGCTGTTACTGTGCCAGACTGCTGAGAAGTTGATGATCTTTGGAATTGCAGTGAGTTGTGCCTTACTCAGCTTGTTGCAAAGTTTAGTCTTTATCTTTTGTAACAAATGACATAAATGTGATCGCTTACATGACTCGAGGCATATGTAACATTGATCAGAATCCTGTGGCTCGGGGGCATTTAACAGCAATTGGAATCCGGTGCCTCGAGCTCTATTTACAGCAAACTGAACTCGGTGCCCTGAGCTTATCGTACAGAGATCGGAAACCTGTTCCTCCAGGACAACAAACAGTGATTTAAGCACATTGGCCATGATCAGAATGTACAGTTTAGCATAGCTGTCTATTTAACCTGAATGATTTGTCCCTCACCACGGAGCAGTGCACTCTCTGAGTGAACCAAAACATTCACGACATGCACGGTAAGCCAAGCCACAGTCTGCAGACCTTCGGAAATTATTTCCAGAAATGTTACATCACTAACTGATACAGCTAATGCCTATCAGTGTCTTCCACTGAACACATCACTCTAGTCGTTTTAAACCTTCACTGGCGCCCAGTTAAATATTGATTTGTTTTTAAGAGTTGCTTTAAACAGTCAAAGCTCTTCATAACCTGGAACCTCCCAAACTTTCCTGACCTCTTACATATCTACACACGCTGCTGTACTCTGAGATCTTCCTCTTCCAATCTGCTTGCTATGAATAATAATGATAATAATAATGATCAGGCGATCAATATATTGATCGCGGCTTGCATTCTGGACAGAGGAACACATACGTGGATGGAGCGTGGACAGGCTAATTGTGATGCTTGTGTGGTAATGGCAGGTTTTGTAACTATACTGAAGAGGCAGATATAAGACAGTGGGCGATCTACATCCTGTCCTCCTGCTTCCAGCTATTTCAGAGGTTATGACCCCATTTTCCTGACCATGCATATCGCCGTGCTGTGATGTGCCTTCTTCAACAACGCAAAGTGAATTGACCTCAGTAACAGCGCAGTGATTGCAATTCACATTGTGAACACACGGCAGACCTGCTGTGTGGAGGCTCTGTTGTCATTTATTATGACCACCTTTTTAAATTGATTGTCGAAGGACACGTTTGAGGGCTATGCATGTTCTGCTTCCATTGAAACAGCAAGTTCAATAACTTCAATAAACCTACACTGATGCAGATAACTGACAATAAGTGCAATGTTTGTGTATGAAATGCTGCACTCATGAATGTTTTTATACACTGTCAACAACCGCTAATTCGTGGTTCAGAATTTGCGGCTTCAAATTCTGACGAATAATTGTTCATGCATTTTAGTGCAAAATTATTAAGAAAAATATAATTTACTAATTTTGTAATATAAATATTAATGTACATTTCCATATAAAATATAACAATTTATACATTCACGGTTTTCTACAATTCGAGTGCAGCATTTCATACACACACACACACACACACACATATATATACATACACATACACAAACATAATAATCTAATACAACAGTTATACAGTTATTACTAAATATGTGATTGAGTAATCCTATACACACGCAAATATTTAATTTTATTTCACATACATGAGCTTTGTTATTCCTGCTGCTGTGGGTTTTCTCACCTTTGGTGGAAAAATAGCACACATTTGTGAAGAATCTGCTAAACACGACTTTATAATGATCTGTTTATCTTTCAAACTGCAAAGTAATTACTGAGCTGATTCATCATGATGGTAAATCTTAAACAATTAACTTTTTAATCATATAATCCTGACATTAAATTTATTACTATTACTTATTTCATATTATTATTGCAGGTTTATTAATAGCACACAGGTACATAAATACACAGACACACACACACATTCAGTTGCATGTTTTCAAAACAAAGTGCTCATGTTTTCCATGCATTTTAGACCTTATACCACTGTCAGTGTGTTCTTCCTTGGAGCTATAACTGCTTGTTAGTCTTCATTTTGTCTGAAACTTTGTCTTTGTATTCAGCTTGGCAAACGTGAGTTAAATTGGCCATTAGAGAGACATCGACCATCTCTCTGGATGACCGAGGCCCCTTCTCAGGCACAGTGATGTTAATAAAGGGATTCACCACTAAATTAACTGCATTATAGGCATAAAGAAATATGTATCCCCTTTAAGAACTTTTTGTTGGGCAGAGATTTCTGTTCTTATGAAGTCCAATCTCATCTGGGAAACCAGTGCCTGGTCAATCATTCCCACGGGAAAAGCTTTACAGCCTTCTCCAAGCACAAACGTAAGTGGACGTATCATCAGCACTTAGGTTGATTTTTAAGCTTTCAGAGTGTAATAGTAGGCAGATGAAAGGTGTCAAAGGTTAAGGGTAAAGTTGTAATCTGTCACTGAGAGTCATAAAAATGCTTCTTGCTGAACTGATAATGTGTGTTTGCTTGTGAGCTGGCAAGTTGTTTAGATTTTAGGGTTGGCCTTCAAGTTCAGAATGCTGCAATACACAGTTTTCGCTCATAATTGCAAATTAAATTATTGCCGAATTAAAATGATTACCAACAAAGTGATGTTATCTGAAAGACCAGCATTGCAATATTCTTGTATGTGCAATTTACTATTGTATTGTCACTAAGGCTGTCACAATTCAGATCATTTTTTTCCTTAAAGAAATTAAATTAACTTGATTAATCTTACTTGAAAAAACAAAATATTACAATATAAACTAAATCTGTGCAAAAGTTTGTAGGATTACAGTATAGTTTTAATTGGACTGTTGTTTATTTTTTTCCTCTCTT
Organism: Hydrocynus forskahlii; assembly: GCA_037974365.1. Classification (NCBI taxonomy): domain Eukaryota; kingdom Metazoa; phylum Chordata; class Actinopteri; order Characiformes; family Alestidae; genus Hydrocynus; species Hydrocynus forskahlii. The sequence continues at coordinate 5,440 of JBBPCX010069128.1, forward strand.
GCAGCAGTGGATCATGTGTCATTCAATAAATCAGTCTTCTCCGATGTTATGCACTCTTGACACGACTTTTTAACAGCAAAGCAGTAATATTTTTATAGGAGGTACTTTTCTTCAGGTCTGTTTTTTGGGACAGATACAGACATGTTTATTTTTACAACGAGCTCAGCCTCTTCGAGGCCAGCGTTTTGATCGACTGCTCCGCGCTGAATGTTGATCTGACGGAGCCGCACGCCCGGTCGCTTTCGTCACTTCAACCACGTTTTCCCCGCTGAGCCACAAGGCCATTTGTCATCTCAATCCTTACATAATGAATTGGCTCATTTGTCGGAAGTGTCCTTCGCACTACGATTCGGAAAAGCATCAAAAACACACGCAGCAAGCATGGCTCCCCACCAAACTGTAGAGACAGGCTCCGTGTGTGTGTGTGTTTGCATGGTCTGCTGTTCTGCATCCCTCCCTCCCTGCTCAGGCCTCTCCAGAGGGATGGGGGGCCCCCCATACCACTTTAAACCGCAAAGCAGCTCTTTTTTTCTGCCCTCTCTCTCTCTCTGTCTCTCTCTCACTATCTCTCTCTCTCCCTCTACTTTTTTGTCAAGCTGCCAGCTACGCGGCGGCCTATTCATTTCCAGCCAGCACCGAAAACAAGGTCCAAAGTTCATAGTCTCTCTGTGCAGATCTAGGCCAAGTCTTACATTTGGAAACTTTTCCCCTCCCCTTCTCACAGACACTCCGGTTGTTTTTTCTCTCCCCCCTTCCCAGGCTTTTCTAGCATTAGTCCTACTGTTATTTGTGCTTTGGAGTGTCTCAAAGGCAGCGTGGTACCTCCTAAGTCTTCTGAACAGCTTATGTTTGCAGTGGGACAAAAATGCAATATTAGAGTACACTTAAATGGCTTAATGGAGGCATAGCGTAGTTGCAGTTTTTGCCCAGAGCAAGTCTTGACTGTCAGGCCGACCTCAAAGCTGCTTCTTTCCAAATATTCCAGGTATTCTAGAATGCTGTTTCACTGCATTTGTGTGATTTATTATTCAGTTATTGGAAAGCAGCATTCAGTTGTTTCTAAAATGCTTTCTACTAGTTTTTTAATTTTAGGTCTTTACTTCCATGTGGAAAATTAGGGCCGTGTTTTGGCAGAAGCTTCACAGTATGATACAAAAACAGCTTTTGTTGATGTTCTTGAATTAAATAAAAATTAAACAGTAAATAAAGTTGGGGAAAATGTTTTTGAGGTAAGGTTAATGTTTATAAAATTTGTTTATAAAATGTGCAACAAATAAATAATATTTAAGAGCTTCTCGGGACAGTGTTATAGATGTGGTTCACTCTGGAGTGCTGGTTATTCTTGCCAAACTTAATCTTAAAAGCAGCACCACAGCAGCGTTCAGTTTGATGGTTTATGGATGTACAGATCATCTAAATCATTCATTTAGCACTAAATAGCACCACAGCACAAAGTAGCACTTTATTAATGTAACAAATGGTATTAGTTAAGGGCTGATCACATTAGAGACAAAATATTAATAAAATACATTTTAAAAAATTAAAAATCCGTGCAAATCCCTCTTTTTTAAAGCACAGATTGGCCATAATGTAGCAGTTCCTGTGTGCTTCAACTCCAAAAACTAGATTAATAAATTTTAGGAAATGTCTTTTTACTAAAGTGGCAGTACAGTATATTGCCATTGAACATGACCGAATGAAAAACATTTTATTGGCTTGTACTGGAGAACCATCTGTTGACCATCCATTAAACACTGGCTGAGATAATTGTGTTGTTGTTTAGATGCAGACATTTGTGGATTGTTTTTGGAGTTTCTGGAAATTGAAAATCTGTCACTCTGTTTATATTCTTTTTTCAGTCACTTTTTGTTTGTGGTATTTGGATGTTTTTATTTACGCTCTTCCATCTCGCAGTCTTCATCTGAGAAGCGTGCGAGTTGAGATGTATGTGGGAGGGAGGCAGGAGCCTGCTGCTGTGTTTGAATTGACAGTCTTTTTCATTACTGCATTTGTATAAAGATGAAATGAATGGTCTTTTTTTAAAAAGTGCTTTCTTTAGCTTGAAAAGCGGAAAGACAGAGTACTTCAAAAAGACAGAAGACATGGTAATTTCTTCCCGGTTATACCACATAATAATGGAGATGCCTGCAGAATATTAACATTTAAATGTAACTGGAGACCGTTATGAAGGAAAAGACTGGAGGCTGACAACTTGGCACTGGATTTGGTCCCAATATAATCGTTTCAGCAGATGGGTGTTTTGAGCCTCAGGTCTCATGTGACTGGACTCAGGAAAGTGACGCAGAAAAGGCCATTGGATGCCACCACACAGCATTTATATTTTACCAAAATTATTATTATGAACAAAGTTGAGTGTAAATAAGCTGGTTGAAAGCGTGTGTCCACCATGCATTGCTACTTAGGAAGTATCGTTTATGTATGGATCTGTGTGTGTATGTGTGTGTGTGTGTGTATGCGTTTGTGTGTGTGTGTGTGTGTGTGTGTGTGTGTGTGTGTGTGGCCACTGAGGGAGTTTGGTAAAGTTTGGCTGTTTGAGGAGGGATTTGGCATGGGATTTCTTGTAAGAGTGCGAGATTAAGGCTTAAAGATGCATGAGAGTTGGCAACCCTGCAATATGAATCAGTTGTGTGTGTGTGTGTTTGTGTGTTTGTGTGTAGTTTTTTTCTGATAGTCATATCTGTGGAGTGGTTTTAATTCAGTATGAACCTGTAGTGTATGTGTATAGTTTTTTTACAGTTTGAGAATAATAACTGTGGAGTGATTTTAAAGTGATTTTAATCCAGATCGATTCTGCATTGTGTGTGGGATTTTACAGTCTGACAGTAAAAATTGTGGAGTGAATTGTATTCTTTAATCAGCTGAACTCCAAACTCCTTCATTGGTATTAGTCATAAGTTTTGGAAACTGCAGCAGGCCTGTCAGATCCCCGGTCAGAAGCTTTCTTGGTAAACTAAAGCAGCTTGAATAGTGTTAATGCCTCACTAATGCTGGGAGCTCATGGTTTTCAACCTGCATGTCAGCCCCAGCCCCTCCGTAGACAGAAGGAAATCTGATCTCAGATCAGCAGTTCTTGTTTGGCGGTACTTGGTGAAGGCCGCTCCAGGTTTGCTTTTGTGCACTTTAGCTTTATTCCGCCCCCATGATCGAGTTACTTCTGTAACAGCTGCTGATAGACTGTGTGGCAGTCTCCAGACAATATGGCAATTTCTTAAAGGCCTTTTTGCGATGTCCGGGTCACTTCTTTCCAGCTTCGCTACAGAAGCATCTGGTGTGTTGTCTGCTTTGCATTCAAAAGGTGTCACAGTAGACATAATACAGGTCCTGCAGCTGTGGGTCCAGTGGGTAAACGTGGCATCCCGCAAAGTGGAAGGTTCGGTCAGTCATTCCAAAATAGCAGAACACCTAAGTCCAAGCTTTAGTCCCATAAGCCTTTTTAAATGAATTTAAAAACTCTGGCAACACTGCACGTACCAACACAACAGCCATGGAACCATGACAGTGTCGCCGCTGTGCTGAGAATGTTCCACCCAAATGATATCTGAACAGCTGAGGTCCTAAGGTCGTTCCTCTCTGTAGGCTCTTTTCCACAGGTATACAGGAATAGTGCTGTACCTAAAGCATACTGCAATGGCACAGAAGATGCAGCACACTTTGATTTTCCAGTGTATCAGTGTAACGATGTTGCTGATACGTCCCAAATCAGTGGGAAGTTTTTTCTGTCAGTGCTGCTTTTGTTATTGTGGTCTTATTGTTGTTTGAGTTGCGATGAATACCTAACCCGACTAACTTGTGATGTCCCAGTTTAACTTCAGCCCATATAGACAGTAGTGCTTGTAGTTGTCAACTTCACGGTTGTTAGGTTGTATCTCCATGGTTGTTTTTTTGGGGTTTTTTCGGCACCAAGAATATAAAAGAAAGAAAGAAACAAACAAAACAACAGCCTGTTTCCAAGTCCTTCAGTCTGTTGGCATGACAATATTTCGACCAATCAAAAAGCAGTGGTGCAGTCAGGTTGGCTGCGGCCACCTTTTGGCCCTGCCATCGAGCGGTGTCATGAAAACATGGGAACTGATCAGATATGGGTTGCTTTATTTGTAATGGAGAAATATTTGTTTGTAGTACTGCATGATTCCTTGTGCCAGAGGAAAGAGCCATTTGATGGATGAGGTATCATGTGCCTGATAAATAACAGATGGCCTACAGTCAGAAATTGACATACAAAGTGCACCTATATGGTTGGTGTTTCTAATAAAGGGCAGACAGTATAGGGAAGGTGTCCCTAATGAATTGGTAAGTACATTTGAACACCATGTTTTGTTAAGGAAAGCTGTTCCTTTGGTCTATTGCAGAATTTGAGGATGTGAAAGTTGTGGTTATAAGCTTTGCTCAGTGGGTCTTCTAGCTGTTCCTCATGTGATCTGTTAATTCAGCGAGCATGACTCTGCTTAAACCTATATGTTTAGTGACCTGAAGAATGAAGGAGGTCCTGCAGACTGGATTACCCAGGACTGTTGGTGCCACACAGACAGTGAGTCCACCT